>OZ023214.1:52661677-52798888 GCA_963995525.1 Escarpia spicata | reverse complement strand
GGCGCTTGCTCCACACTAGCACCTCTGGTATGAGAATCCACTGCCCTAACCAATACACCACCACCTCTTGACTGAGAGTCCACTGCCCTAACCACTACACTACCATCCCTTGAATGAGAGTCCACTGCTCTTGCCAAGAGTCCACTGCTCTAACCACTACACTAGCAACTCTGGTATGAAAGTCCACTGCCCTAACCTCTACATTACCACCTCTGTGTGACGCAATAACTACTACATTACCACATCTTTAAACACTACACTAACACCTCTTGACTGAGCGTCCACTGCACTAACCACTACACTACCACTTCTGGCATGAGAGTCCACTGTTCTAATTACTTCACTACTACCTCTTGAATGAGAGTCCACTGCTCTAACCACTTCACTACCACCTCTTGAATGAGAGTCCACTGCTCTAACCACTTCACTACCACCTCTTGAATGAGAGTCCACTGCTCTAAACACTACACTACCACCTCTGGTATGAGAGACCAATGCCCTAACCACTACACCTCCACCTCTGGTAGTGTAGCCTTGCTATAAAGTTGCCTTACCTTACACGTTCCGTTCCATAAAACACACGTTGATACTCAAATACATGCACACGCCGAAGAACTCACCAGCCTAAGGTAAGCACCCATCTGAGGCAATTATGGGTCTGTGTCAGCAGTCTTACACATGCTCCAGTTACACACACTCTAATGCTAGCAGAGATGATCTTTTACCAAAAGTAACCCGATTACTACCACTACTGGTAGAGAGAGAGAGAGAGAGAGAGAGAGAGAGAGAGAGAGAGAGAGAGAGAGAGAGAGAGTGAGGGAGAGAGACAGACAGACAGACAGACAGACAGACAGACAGACAGACAGACAGAAGAGAGAGAGAGAGAGAGAGAGAGAGAGAGAGAGAGAGAGAGAGAGAGAGAGAGAGAGAGAGAGAGAGAGAGAGAGAGAGAGAGAGAGAGAGAGAGAGAGAGAGAGAGAGAGAGAGAGAGAGAGAGAGAGAGAGAGAGAGAGAGAGAGAGAGAGAGAGAGAGAGAGAGAGAGAGAGAGAGAGAGAGAGAGAGAGAGAGAGAGAGAGAGAGAGAGAGAGAGAGAGAGAGAGAGAGAGAGAGAGAGAGAGAGAGAGAGAGAGAGAGAGAGAGAGAGAGAGAGAGAGAGAGAGAGAGAGAGAGAGAGAGAGAGAGAGAGAGAGAGAGAGAGAGAGAGAGAGACAGACAGACAGACAGACAGACAGACAGACAGACAGACAGACAGACAGACAGACAGACAGACAGACAGACAGACAGACAGACAGACAGACAGACAGACACAGACAGACAGACAGACAGACAGACAGACAGACAGACAGACAGACAGACAGACAGACAGACAGACAGACAGACAGACAGACAGACAGACAGACAGACAGACAGACAGACAGACAGACAGACAGACAGACAGACAGACAGACAGACAGACAGACAGACAGACAGACAGACAGACAGACAGACAGACAGACAGACAGACGACAGACAGACAGACAGACAGACAGACAGACAGACAGACAGACAGACAGACAGACAGACAGACAGACAGACAGACAGACAGACAGACAGACAGACAGACAGACAGACAGACAGACAGACAGACAGACAGACAGACAGACAGACAGACAGACAGACAGACAGACAGACAGACAGACAGACAGACAGACAGACAGACAGACAGACAGACAGACAGACAGACAGACAGACAGACAGACAGACAGACAGACAGACAGACAGACAGACAGACAGACAGACAGACAGACAGACAGACAGACAGACAGACAGACAGACAGACAGACAGACAGACAGACAGACAGACAGACAGACAGACAGACAGACAGACAGACAGACAGACAGACAGACAGACAGACAGACAGACAGAGACAGACAGACAGACAGACAGACAGACAGACAGACAGACAGACAGACAGACAGACAGACAGACAGACAGACAGACAGACAGACAGACAGACAGACAGACAGACAGACAGACAGACAGACAGACAGACAGACAGACAGACAGACAGACAGACAGACAGACAGACAGACAGACAGACAGACAGACAGACAGACAGACAGACAGACAGACAGACAGACAGACAGACAGACAGACAGACAGACAGACAGACAGACAGACAGACAGACAGACAGACAGACAGACAGACAGACAGACAGACAGACAGACAGACAGACAGACAGACAGACAGACAGACAGACAGACAGACGCAGACAGACAGACAGACAGACAGACAGACAGACAGACAGACAGACAGACAGACAGACAGACAGACAGACAGACAGACAGACAGACAGACAGACAGACAGACAGACAGACAGACAGACAGACAGACAGACAGACAGACAGACAGACAGACAGACAGACAGACAGACAGACAGACAGACAGACAGACAGACAGACAGACAGACAGACAGACAGGACAGACAGACAGACAGACAGACAGACAGACAGACAGACAGACAGACAGACAGACAGACAGACAGACAGACAGACAGACAGACAGACGCATAACGTTTATTTACACTACCCCTTTCCCGCTAGATGTCGCTATTGAAAAGGGTTTACCGTGCTTGTATAGTCAACGCATAATTAGGGGTTAATTAGTGCCAATGAGTGATTATCTTGTTTGATACCCCTTTCCCGCTAGATGTCGCTATTGAAAGGGGTTTACCGTGCTTGTATAGTCAACGCATAATTAGGGGTCAATTAGTGCCAATGAGTGATTAATTAGTGCTAATTAGGGGTTAATTAGTGGTTAGTTAGAGCTAATTAGTGATTAATTAATGCTAATTAGTAATTAATTAGCGATTAATTAGTGCTCATTGGTGTTCATTAGTGATTGATTAGGGGTTGATTAGTGCTAATTAGATCAAGGTCAATGTTAAAAGTCAAGGTCAACAGTAATTAACTGACCACTGAGTACCTGGCTATAGACAGTGGTAGTTGCATCATGGCTGAATACTTCCCGGGAGAGAGTACCTGGCTGTAGACAGCGATGAATAGTCTTTATCGCCACAAGAGGTCAGCACTGTAGTTAAAATGAAAGGTCATTAATTATGGGATCATTAGGGGTCATTACCACAGACCCCCACCACCCCACTAGGCGCTCCGTTTGGATTATGACATGAACCAGTCCTTTGATGTTCCTTTTATCTCACAATCCAATGGATACTGATATGAACTTACATACTACTTATATGTATATATATATATATATATTATATATTTTATACACTGTGCCCGTCCAAACGACAATGTAACTGGCCTTACAGGGATTAATAAAGTTGTATTGTATTGTTTTTCATCATGTTGGTATTTTCGGCGCTGATTTCCATGCCATATGCTGTAGAGGTTTTGTCGAGGCACTCCACCAAATTGACTAGTACTTGTTCTTCTCCTGCTATGCCGTCGATGTCATTAGCGAAGCGAAGGTTGGTGATTGTTCTGTCTCCAATGCTGATAGTGCCTTGATGGTTTTCTAAGGCATCATTCATGATCCTTTCCAGAAAGATGTTGAAGAGGGTGGGTGATAGTAGGCATCCTTGTCGAACTCCCATTGTTGTTCGAAACCAGTCTCCTATGCTATCATTGGTGGCCTTGTCATATAGGTGTCCAATCGTTCGGACAAGATCGAAGCCAATGTTGTACTTCCTCATGGTCGCCTATAGGGCCGCATGCTATACCCTTAAAGGCCTTCTTAAAGTCTATGAAAACACGGTACAAGCTTTGCTGATGTTGAAGGTGTTTCTCGCAAAGGATTCTAATGTTGAAGATATGTTCACTGGTACTCCGTCATGCTCGAAAACCAGCCTGTTCTTCAGCGATGATCTTTTCCGCCTGGGGTTTGAGTTTGTTGAGTAGGATTTTCAACATGACTTCGCTCGGGTGACTGATGATCGAGGCTGATTGTTCTATAATTTCGGCACAGCTGTAGGTTGCCTTTCTTGGGAAGCGCGATGATCAGTGACTGGGTCCATGGGGTGGGCCATTCTCCTGTCTGCCAGATCTTGTTGCAGATTGTGAGGGTAGTGATCAATTAAGGCTTCTCCCCCAGCTTGAACCAGTTCTGCTGGTGTGTTGTCGATTCCAGCTGACTTTCATTTTTCATAGATTTCACTGCAGCCTCCACTTCCTCACGAAGAATGGGGTAGTCGTCCTCTTCGGTAGTCTGTGGACAATTTAGTATCGCTGGGTCTCCGTTGGTCTTGTATTTGTACAGTTCTGAGCAATATTCTGTCTGTTGAGAATCTATTCTCTTCTATAAGGCATTTCCCTGATTTGTCTTGAATGGTGGTGGTTATTCATTTCTTCACTGACGTCAGGTCTTTCACAACTTGGTAAGCCTTATTGCTGTTGTTCTTGCTCAGACTGTCTTCAGTTCCACAACGTTGTTCTGCTATCCAGTCATATTTTGCTCTTCTCATATCTTGTCTGATCTTCCTGTTGACTTCTCTTTATTTTGCTGCTCCTTCGGGATCACGTTTTCTCTTTTTCGGTTCTCTTCTGTGTCACAGAGATCGAGAACGTCTGCTGTGACCCACGGTTTCTTTGTTCGACGATGTTTGCCGAGGATCTCGCTGGCTGCGTCAGTCATTATTTTGTTGAAGGCGTTGGTCAGGAAGTTCAGGTCAATGTCTTTGTTATCCAGGATAGTAAGGGGTGCAAATCTCCCACCTGTCATTGCTTTTAATGCTTTTGCTACATCAGGATCCTTAAGTTTGTCGATGTCAAATTTGATTATTGTGTGATTTGGTTTGCTGATTCTCTTCAGGCGAATGTGGAAAGTTGTCATCAACAAGTCATGATCGCTTCCGATATCATCTCCTGGAGAGCTTCGTGTCCTGCCAATGTTCACGCCTGTGCGAACGCGCCGTTTCACCAAGATGTAGTCGATCTGATTGTGATGTTTTCCGTCTAGGCTGTGCCAGGCCCATCTTCTGGATGCTTTGTGTGGGCCAAATGTGTTAGCCAGTATTAGTTCGTTGTATGTAGCAAAGTCAAGGAGCCTGTGTCCTCTCTCATTTGTTTCAGCATTGCAGAAGGGTCCGCAAGTGTCTTGCGCCAGTTGGTCTGAGCATTCTCTCCCATTTTTGAATTCCAGTCTCCTAGTACAATAATATTAGAGTGTCTTTCTTTTGCGTTTTCTCGATGATATCTTGCAGTTGGCCATAGGAATCTTCCACCTCACTGTGGACGTAGTCAGACGTTGGGGCGTAGTAAACTTGTATGACTGTGATGTTGAAGGGAGTTGCCCTCAGGCGGATGGTGATGAGACTGCTGGAGACGGGGCGACGTTCAACTCATGGCAGTGTTCACGTTGTCTTTGTGTACAAGAAACCCAACGCCATGTTCGTGTTTGTCTTATTGCCACTGAAGTATAATAAAAGAATTAAGTAAGTATATTGTTCGTGTTGTACATATGTACACTTTCTTTAAAAAAACAAGTTAATTAAAGTGGTAGTTTAACTCAGAATGCAACTTTAAGGTACCATTTTTTAAATACATAAATTTAAGAACAATTAACATGAACGTTATTCACTTATTTGATCATACTTGAGCATACTACCATAGATACCACTTTAAAATTGGCATTTAATATATATATATATATATATTCGATATGTTTTTGCAAAATTACCGGTCGCCCGGTACGTCTGACCAGCGGAATAATTTAATTTAAACATATGGCACGAGGTTATAATGTTGTATCTTTTTGTCGTTTTTATCTTAAAATGGTATATTATATGAAAACAATTGTATACAAATTACGCAGTTGATGATAGAACTATACTGAATGAGCTAGGCATGTTACTTCACTGGAAAGTTATAGTTCAAGGATAGACGATCTCAGAATGCATCTATAAGATCAAATATGTTACTGGTACTCGTAGATCTATGTGTATGTGAAAGTCCTCGGCCAATAATGCCTATATGTAATGGGAAGTAAAATATTTAAATATCTGGCACTTGAAGAAATTGACTGTGTTGACTTGCAGAGATGATTATTTATATTGTATAGCACTCACTAGTGGCATAATAATAGATTTACATGTTGAGATCACTTGTGAGGCTGATCACTTATTGGAAGAAAGATCACAAACGTGCGCTATTCGTCCGACTATGGTATAGCTGACAGAGGTCAACGTTTCCACCTATTCAAAGCCGTTGTTCTACTTTTCTATGTGTGCCACTCCAATACGCATGCGCACATAGAGACCTTACCAGCGTGGAACGCGTGAATTAGATCTGCAGTGTTGGTGTGTGTGCTGTATAAAACCGTAAAAATGGTTAAAATTATCACGTTAGAGGAATTGAAAAAGCATACTGGTGCAAAGGACTTGTGGATCGCAATTGACAATAAGGTGTACGATGTGTCAAAGTTCGCCGATGTGGTAAGCCAATGTAGTTCTTGTTGTGTTCGTTGTTTGATGACCCGAGCGGAATACATCGCACCACACCACACGCCACTCGTCAATGCAGTGCGTAATGGGTCCAACGACCTGACCATGAATGCCTGTGCGCACGTACTACCCGTTGGCGGGTGCTTACAGCGTACACCCGTCTTGCGTAAAAAATGCGTCTGTTTTATGATTGGGCATTCAAACGTGATTCAACTCAAAGACCACAATTAGCGATCTTTTACTTTCTGACTCAACCATAAAAACGACCACCTACGTCACGAGGCTATGGCTACTACATCGCCCAACCTTCTCACATATCTTACATACATATATTATAACATACAATACGTTAAAAAAAACAATGGCACTTATGTAGAATCCGGACCCACCTCGATTACGCTGTTATAACTTGAGCTTTGCCTAACTTTGAAGTTTGATACATCAAAGGCAAAGCGTTAGTTTCATCATTCAAAATCATCCCAGGCATATTTATATAACGAAAATATTGTGTCTTAGCGCACTTTTGAAACCCAAATAGTGACCCGGTTTGCGCTATTCTGCACCGCTGCGGTCGTGCGTTACTGCATCGCGCTCGTAAAATGAGCGATATATCGGAGTATGTTGATGCAAACTGGGGCGTTATTTATGCCTCAAAAGTGCGCTAACACGCAATATTCTTAAATGTAAATATTCCTGGGATAATGTTGAATAATGGAACTAACACACTGAGGTATCAAAGTTAGGCAAAACTCAAGTTATTACAGCGAAATCGAGGTGAGTCCGGATTCTACACGTGCCAAAACAATTCTCACTCATTCCCATAACTAGCAAAATTCACAAAACAAACTAAGAAAACTTGACGTCGGCGATTACCCGTAGATGTAGTTCCGCGGTCACCTTAAAATTTATATTGTGTTGAGGCATCGCGAAGTAAATGAGGTTCACAGAAATACCGTACAGTGGCGCTATCGTTACTGTGGGTAGAGTACCTGTATAAAGATAAAGCTTTACATGTGTGCGCTTGTTCGCGACGCCTTGACACAGAATCGATTTTACGGTAACTGCGGAGCTATGGCTAGTTGCTGCCGGTGACATCAACTTTTACTTGAGTTTGTTTTGTGAATTTTGATTGTTATGGGAATGTAAGAGAATTGTTTTTTGTAACGTCCTGTGTGTATATGTATGTAAGATATGTGAGGAGAAGTTTGGTGGCTGTAGATGGTCATTTTCATGGTTAGGTCAGAAAGTAAACGATTGCCCCAACATTATTGTTGGGCATTTCGATATTTTAAACTTTTTTTGGTCTAACTAGTCTCAGACTAAGATGTCACTCATTCACTGTGTCTGTGAACATTTATGTAGACAGTCACAGTAGTTTAGACTGTGCATGTACTGATGTAGCCGTAGGCCCTAAAACTAAACCCTAATTGTTAAATATTTTGTTTAAACCCATAAGGGATACCTGGGTAATTATCCCTGTCAAGGCCAGATTAATGCAAATATGAGCTTGTTATGGAATCCTATTAAATCAAGATTGTGCTGTGAACGAATCATGTGATACACTCGGGTTGCATGAATGCAAATAAATATGTTTTGATCCGATTCAAATAACATTTTCACTACATCAGAAGAACTAATTCCTGATGTAACTAGTCAAGTATGTGACATATATGTCATTTATTACCCAAATATGAATCACTAAAGTTTGACAAAAATAAAATACTGAAATAGTTCTCAACAATTTATTTAACAAAATATTTTTCATTACTAATTAGCGGATACATGCTGTGTATGAAATGTTAATAAATTGCTACGCTACAGAATGGAAAACTAATTAAATTGTCTATGGTAAATAAAACTGAAATCATTTTATTTTTTCTGTGCATGTATTTTCAAGATTTTATACAAAATGGCGTTCTTCGCAATCATAACCGTCATCCCGTCTGAACTATTAAGTCGGTGTGATGTTTAAAATGCGTAACCATAGTGCAAAACATTCCCCTTCGATGGCAGCGTTCGTTATAAACTTGATTCGAAAATCCTATTCACTGGAGTTCGACCATAATGACAACATCAAGAATTAGAACAAAGCTAAAAAACACCACCCGCTTCGTCGCGCGGTGCATTAATACTTGTTTACAACAAAATAGACTGCTCAAAAGTTAGCATTTAATCGTTGAAATTGCCTGCAGACACGTGTTTTGGGAATAACTCCCGTGTGCTTCCATGTTTATGCCCGCAGCAAATGTCAGTGTTCTGCCTATGTTGAATTTGCAGGGTGTTATGGCCTGTCCTTCTTCAGTGACGCCCTGGTACCCAGAAAAGGCAAAAAGAATGCCCTGCCTGTTTTACCCAACACCCTGCTATATTTGCATTGTAACCCTATTTGTGGCTACAGACAGTTATACGATGAATATTAATTTGAGTGTCTGCAAGCGCCCCAATCTTAAAACACATCCCTATCCTGATTGCGCCACGTGCCTGGTTCAATTTTTCAACAATCCAACAGAACGCGATTGGGAATGGGATACAAAGTCAAAAACGAGGTGCTTGCAGACATCACGCCCCTCTAATGAAAATGCTTGTGTTGTGTGCTTTTGGAATTGGGATTCAACATTTGATATGTCAGCCATTTTATGCAAATTATGTCATTAATTATTCAAATTGTGATAATTAATTTATAGCAATGGAACAGTTTATGCTGTACTATTGTAAACATCATTACAGAGTTAATTACATGCTCAGAACAACAATTTCTTCATAAAAACATTGAGAATCCTCATTCAACATGGCCGCCATTTTATAATAATGATGCACAATTTTGCCCCCAAAAATTGCATTGAAATTAGGTATAATGAAACAAGGTGTTTTAGAAAGTAACACACCTTGTAAATACACACTAAACAATTAATGACATGATGTGAAGTGCATTTTGTTACAGTCTAAGATCCAATATGTCGGCCATATTATGTTAATTAGGTCATGAAATATGCAAATTAGGTTGACAAAAATGCAAAATAATGAATTTCTCATATAAAACGAAAACCCCTGGGGCAGTAACCTTTCAAACTTAATAACTTTATTAGTACTCCAATTTTCATGAAACCAAAAACAATTTGCTTCAGAAGAAAAAGCTCCTAATATGCATAACAAAACATGTTTAGGTAATGCAGTTTTTATTTTTCATCTGGTAATGCTACATAATGACTTCCCAGTTTTGCACACCTATATCCCCTTGTCTCATTTCCTTACCAAATGCCTCTCATGAACATGTTTCTGTGGCTTTTCCCACTTTACTATTATTAGAGTAGCATTACCACAGCGGCCGTCGCGGCTGTTGGATCTGGCCAGTTTTGACGCTAAACTACGACAGGTCACCGGTCACGCAGCCTTTACATCATTAAGTCCGCGTTAAATAATACATATTTAATATCACTGGAATGACAAGATAATGTTCTTTACAATGTCATAAAGTTTTTAAAAGTATTCCTTTATTTGACGAACTTATCGTTCGTGATAGAGTGATGATGCACGCCAAAACTGTCATGCTGACGGCGTGCCGAGACGGTACGGTTTTCGCAAAAACAGGTCGCAAATTGAAAACCCGCACTTGTATTGTAAACCTATTTGGAACGCCATGAGATCTGCTCGACCAATTAGAACACGTATTCGTCTTCACTGCAGTCGTTGCACGAAGTTTCCGCGTTAAACCAAACGAAAGTTATGTCGAATTATCGTATAAACATGAATTTTTGGTGATGTTATCGCCTCAAAATCAAGTTCGTGTATATACACACCTACGTGTCAGTTTCATTTTCAAACTGTTCAGATGATATATATTATGTGATATTTTAAAAAGGTTTACAAGTGCGGAAATCGCATTTTGTGCGACCTAGTTGCACGGTTTTCGAGAACGCCACTGCAGACGGTGACGCTGTGCTAAAACTAGTAACATCCGCCTGGTAACGTCAGCATCCTGCTGGATATCCGCCAGACGGACAACCGCGTTGCAATGGTTGTCCACTAGGCGGATTTGGCACCTAGCTGTCATACAGGCAATCTTTATTCACAGTACGCTGGCTACACTTAATAATTTATTTTAAACTTGAAATTCAGAAACTTGTATTCCAACCTTACTCTGTTAAATATAAAATAAGAACTTATTACATTTGTTGTTTGCTTACTAGTAGTAATAACTAGCCAGTTTAAGATTAGTATTTCCACCATTATAATATTCATTTATTGCCACAATTATATTATTGGTGTGTATAACTATATATTATTTAATTAATAATTATATATTCCTACGTTTATATAGCGATTGTAACAACAGACAGGACACTTTCTGCAATTCACATAGCTAAGTATAACTAGTATAGACATTAATTATGCAAAGTGGGAATTAAGTGACATCTAATTATAGTAATTAAACTCTTTATGTAGTACAGTCGTGCCCCGTTATAACGCGGATTCGGTTATAACGCGTTCGGTCGTGGACCCCGAATTTCTGCCGCCAGGGGAAAACTATTGTTTGTTTTTGCGCCGACATCAAACGAATCGTTTCCAATCTGCTAGTCATGCTCATGGTTTCCGCGGATCGCCAGGTTTCGGCGCCAGGCGGCTTGTAAAGTGCAATTGAAATTCACAAATACGCCTTGCTTAAGAATGGGTTAAAAACGTTTTAATACAGCAAAACGGCAAAATCAGTAAGCTAACATTGCGTAACAAATATTAGCTTTTCGTTGCGATTAACGCAAAGCTACTGCCTGTACTGGTGCGCCAAAATATTAATTCGTCAACCGCATATGAATTGGTGAATCGTAATATTGTTCGGCACGGTAAATGTGCTTTCTAAATTGGTATTTTGATATTGATTGAAAGTCGAAGTTAAGCCAATTGTGAGCGTACTTATAGCTTTAAATCCTTAATCAACTCTAACACAACGTTTTTTCAAATAATTTGCATATTCGGCTGCTGAGTGCCAGGTCATTATTTTAGATCTTACATCAGCGGTACCATATTATCGTTCAGTTGACCGTGGCTTGTTGGTCCGTTGTTTATTTAAAAACGGTACACAATTCATGAATTTTATTCAGTTCAACAGTGTCCAACAGTGTACGACATTTAAACAGAATACAAACTGACATTGGCTGGCAGTTTAATAAGCTTCATAAACTGCATAAAGACTGCGCGACGTGCACACTTTGGTTGGCTTCGATGGCGTTCTTCGTGCAGCAGCGGTGTCGGTCATCGTCGTAGCGCCCCTGACGGCAGATATGGGAACGCGCCACGTTTATAACGCGGATTCATTTCGTGGACCCCGACTACCGCGTTATAACGAGGTGCGACTGTACTATGATATTGATAAGAAGCGCAAAACGTTAAATGATCAATTGATAATGCTTTTGAAATTTTTTTTAACGAATGAGGATTCCACATTTACTATGTCCACCATTTTGTTTTATGATAATTACATAATCAATTATGCAAATGGAAACTAAGTGAGTTCTAATGAAAATGTTTGTGTTGTAACTTGTACTATTTTACAACATGCCTCAAATATTAATGATGTGCTTTTGGAAAAATATGTATTCAAAAATTGGGATTCTACATTTAATGTGTCCGCCATTTTATGCAAATTACTCCACAAATTGTGGTAATTAATTGGTAGCAATGAAACAGTTTATGCTGTACTATTGTAAATGCCATTACTGAGTTAATTACATGCTTAGAATAAAAATTTCTTCACAAAAATATTTGGAATCCTCATTCAATATGGCCGCCATTTTGTAATAATTATGCTAATGATGCACTAATTTGGCCAAAAAAATTAGGATTGAAATGAACTACAGTCGCGCCTCGTTATAACGCGGTAGTTGGGGTCCACGGCATGAATCCGCGTTATAAACGGGGCGCGTTATAAAAATGGCGCGTTCCCGTATCAGCCGTCAGGGGTGCTATGACGACGACCGACATCGCTGCTGCACGAAGAACACCATCGAAGCCAAATTGTGCACATCGCGCAGTATATACGCAGTTTATGAAGCTTATTAAACTGCCAGCCAACATCAATGTGTATTCTGTTTAAATATATGTCATACTGTTGAATGTTGAACTGAATAAAATTCATGAACTATGTACCGTTTTTAAATAAACAACGGACCAACCAACCATGGTCAACTGAACGATAATATGGTACCGCTGACGTAAGATCTAAAATAATGACCTGGTACTCAGCAGCCGAATATGCAAATGATTTGACAAACGTTGTGTTAGAGTTGATTAAGGATTTAAAGCTATAAGTACGCTCACAATTGGCTTAACTTCGTCTTTCAATCAATATCAAAATACCAATTTAGAAAGCACATTTAACGTGCTGAACAATATTACGATTCACCAATTCATATGCAGTTGACGAATTAATATTTTGGCGCACCCGTACAGGCAGTAGCTTTGCGTTCATCGCAGCTAAAATCTAATGTTTGTTACGCAATGTTAGCTTACTGATCTTGCCTACTTAAGCTGTACTAAAACGTATTTAACCTATTCTTAAGCAAGTTGTATTTGTGAATTTCAATTGCACTTTACAAGCAGCCCGCACTGAAACCAGGCGAACCTGTGATCCGCGGAAGCCATGAGCATGACTAGCAGATTGGAAACGATTCGTTTGATGTCGGCACCAAACAAACAATACCTTGCTCAACATTTACTGTTCCTAAAGTTAAAATTGACCATAATTATAGTCAAAGAAACATACCTTTGATAGCATTGGCAGTGCAGAATAAACAACGGCAACGTAGTGACGCACCTTACACTTGATTCGTAGCAGTGGTACGTCAACATTAAATTTATTGTCCGCCAACTTTGTCTTTCAATATACACATGCCGTGGACAAAGATGGGGATAACTTCACACAAAACAATTGACAGTTATTACCGTGTTAATATAGTTTGTTATAACGCCCATTTCCCCCTGGCGGCAGAAATTCGGGGTCCACAAGCGACCGTGTTATAACCGAATCCGCAGGGCACGACTGTATAATGAAACAAGATATGTTACACTTTCTAATACTCTGTAAATATACTCTAAACAATTAATGACATGGCATGAATTACATCTTGTTACAGTCTATGATTCAATATGTCAGCCATATTATGCTAATTAGGTCATGCTTTCTGTGTTATTTTTCATGTTCACCGTTCCAACGAAAACCCCTGGGGTAGTAACTTTTCCAACTTAATAACTTTGTCCGATTTTCATGAAATAAAACCATTTACCTCAGAAGAAGAAGCTCCTTACATGCATAACAAACCATGTTTAGGTAATGCGGTTTTTATCTTTCATGTGGTAATGCTAATTAGAGCGAGGAACACAAGCAGGGGATATATCAATCTCACAGTCATCATGGAACTGTTATGTATATGTTAAATATTATAATATTTAAGATCTGTACCGTTACATACCAGGCACTGTCCAGTAAGCAACCATCTTATTTGCATTCATTGCTTACTCCTGTAAGAAAACCTATCCAGTTTCGATCATCTAGTTCTGACCTACTTTTTGTTCCTAGAGTCCAGGGTTGGGGCGAGTACCTGACTGAAGTACTCGAATAAAGAGTACTGTGATATGTATGAGTACGCGTAATGGGTACTTCATCCGAGAAAGTACTCGAGTAACGAGTACTTTTGAAAGTACGATTACTTTACTTAGCATACTGGCAAAGAACTTTGCGTGCATATAGTGATTGAGAAAGGTGTTGCTCTGTCTGTATCACATCAGACACTGGCAATCTGACCAAGTCACTGGACTGACCTACACCTGACCATTCCACCTAACCCTATTGCATTCACAAGCCTTGAGCCTGTTGACAATGTGATTGTAAACAGCTACCCCTTTCAAGAGATGTGGCAGATGTTCAAAAGGAAGCCAGTTTCTGACTGTATGACTGGATTAGACAACACCAGCTGGTGAGGCCTACACAGTGTGGAAACTGTTTGAAGCCATTGTGGGCTTATTTGACATTCAAATGGCAGTGCAGGTCATTGATGTGATGGTCAGTCCTGTCTCCCAGTCTTGTTCAAGTGATCTGAACCAGTCAGTAAACAGGGTTCATGACAACCCAGAGCTCTTATACAATGAGGATATCATGACACCAGTGCAACATTTGTACTGATGATCATAATACATGATGTTATGATAAAATACATACAAAGTATTCCCAGAGTACTCATAAATACTCATATATATATAATGAGTAACGAGTACTTTAATATATATATATACAAGTAAAAGTATGAGTAACGAGTACTTCGTGAAAAATCAGTACTCTAGTACCTATGAGTAACGAGTACTTTGACCCCAACCCTGCTAGAGCCAACACTAACATTGGAACTACGGCTTTTTCTGTTGCTGCACTAACTCTTTGGAATATGCTCCCTCTTGGTGTTAGATCAGTTGAAAATATGACAAAATTCTGTTGTCATTTAAAAACTTATCTTTACAACCTTGCTTATCCACCGTAGCTCCCTAGCGCTTTGACCCATCTGTTGACAACTGGAATACTGCTTATCGATTTTGAGATTGACCAATCCTGTTGTTATGATATGCCTCTGAGCTTGGTTTCCAAGGATTTAGGCACAGTAGAAGTTATCTTATTATTAGTATTATGGGACAACCACCAAATGGTGACATGAGACCACAGAACAGTTCTGTTTTATGCTAATGAAGTGACTAAGATTGAGAAGGTCATGAATCTTGTGATGGTTTCGACGAGAAAACATAGACTGACAAAGTGAAAAGTAGCTAAACCTTCTTGACTTCTTCAATAGTTGTTCCCTTGATTATTTCAGCATCCTGGAGGTGAAGAAGTCATTTTGGAAAAAAGAGGTAATTATGAGAATATCAGGAGTTGAACATTTACAAAATAAATGCTTTGTTTATTCCTTTTTTCAGCATCCTGGCGGAGAGCAAGTTATACTTGAACAAGGAGGTACAGTCATGTTTAACTTTATTCACTGTTATTTAACTGCTTCCTTTTTTATTCTAACCATGTTACCCAGGCGTGAAATTGTCATTGGGTAATTCTGTATTACACTCCTAGCTTACATCCACTGCTCAATTCTCTCAGATTGGAGAACTGCCCCCTAGAAAGGCGTAGCATATACCGTAAATTTCCGTATATAATATGCCTCCATGTATAATACGCACCATGACTTTTGCAAAATTTTGATAGAATTTCTTTATCACCATGTATAATATGCACCCCGACTTTTGACATCAATCCCCGATATCCCCACTAATATTTTGCTTGAACCCATGAATCCATCTCAGAATCGTAAACAATCACCTACACAAGTTACGGCATTGCTGCCAGCTTGTCGCTCGCTGGTGACTAGTATGTAAGCACTACGTAACTTGACGACTGCGCAACTGACTAAATCGATCAGCGCTTGCTAGAACTTACATTGTGTCGTTCTGATTTCACTTTTAAATTAACACCAAGTTCTATTCTGAAATGCTACATGCAAACCTGGTACTTTTAATTGCGAAGCATACATGCGCTACATTCGTCTTTATTTACATTCACAACCTTTGCATTCACAATAAAAAAAATGGAGTCACACTTGTTGGCACTCAACCCGTGACACGGGCATCATTCACGTGATTCAGGAACGCCAAACATAATCATAGCGGGATGCTTCCCAGTCTCGTACGCTTCCCGCTCATTGGTGTTATTCACGATGTCAGATATCCGGGCTCTCGACTTTGTCATTTCTCGCTGCTAGTTTAGGGCTATAGAGGCTGTTATGGGAGTGCGATTCTTGCCGTTTGTTTGGATTGCTGCGGTGGTTTACGTGATTGCAGTGTTTCCCCTGGTATATAAAAAGCGAGGCGGGCCGCCTCGCCGTTTTTCTATGCCGCCTCGCCCAAAATATGCCGAACTTGCCGCCTCGTAGATATATTCAGCGTCGGCGAGCGGCGCGAAATGACATCACAAAGTCACTTATATTCATACAAAATCGCAGATTTGTAACAACATCGTTCAGTCGTCTTAACGTCGCTCAGAGCAGTTAGGATTTAACACCATTGAACAACGTGAAAGATATCACTTGTCAGTTGTCCAATCACGGAATATTCCTGCGGGATCCCCGGTGTCTCCAATGGTGACACCTTGCGGAGTTTCAACATACTAGAAATCTAGACATTCATGTAAAATGGTGCCCAAACGGTAACTTGCGTTTTGGTTTATGACGGTGGTGGGAGTGAAAACCTTGCAGGCGGATGTCACTACGTCACTTGTCGGCACTTATGTCGAATCCGGACTCTTTTGAAGCTCAAATAAAAACCGTGCATCCTATTCACTAATCGGCACTTGTATCGAATCCGGACCTTGTTGAAGCTCAAATAGCGACCTGATTTGCGCTAGTCTGTCCCGCTGCGGCCGTGCGTTACCGAACAACGCGCATAAAATGAGAGATATGCAGTATATATAGCAGCGTTTGTTGATACAAACCGGGGCGCTATTTATGCATCAAATGGTCGTAAGACGCAATATTCTTCAAGGTAAATATGCCTAGGATAATGTTGAATGATGGAAATACAGTGTATCTCACTGAGATATCAAAGTTAAGCAAACTCAAGTTATAACGGCGAAATCAAAAGTGGGTCCGGATTTGATGCAAATACCCATAAATCTGTTCAACTAATAGCATGTTCTATGCGGTTTTGTTTTAGCAAAATAAAGAATGTGATTCGTAAGATATCTTTGTGCTAAATGTATAATATTTTGTATGTATTATGTAAAAAAAAAAAATTCTGAAATAAATCTATCTATAACACATATTCCGACAAAGTTGTGCGAACAAACTTTTGGGAAAGTTGATTTGAGTGAAATACTTACGAATATAAACCACCAAAGTTTACATCTCATAAAAAATGCCTACTACCCAAAACCGTGCATACTAACGGGTTACCAATAACTTGGCTTAAACAATGATATGTTTGCACAGCAATTGAATATACTAAACAACTTATACTGTTTTATAAAAAGGACACAATTTGAGAAACGTTCTTGCGATTAATAGAAACATACTTTTGTGGCCTTCCAGAAATGACTGTTTAATTAATTGTATAGCATTCTGGCAACAAATAAAATATAATGTTTTGAACATAAACCACCAATTTACCATAATATTATGATATTAAAATAATTTAAAGGTGATGATGAAAGAGTCTTCAGATGATACCACTGGATGCTTCCCAGGTCTGCAAGGGAGTCAAGTGTAAAGCGCTTTCAGCAGTCCTGCGCTATATAAGAACTTACCTTTTACTTTTTTACTGACTCTGTCAGCGAGATAACAAGGCCTAGGGTTAGTGCAAGAAAAACATAACCATAACCAAGTACCAGTGGTCAAGTGGAAACCACACCTACAGAGTACCAGTGGTCAAGTGGAAACCACACCTAAACACAATGAAACAGTCATGATTACTGACTTTTATAAATCATTAATACTACATTTACAAGTAGTGTCTTGTTGTTTTATATCTTCCCCTCTATATTCAATAGTAAAGGTTAAAACGTATCTCAGAATGCACCATTTAAAAAAATCTCCGGGGGATATGCCCCCGGACCCCCCTAGCAATACTTCGCGCCTGCGGCGCTCACGTACCCCACCCGTACCACCTCGCCCATCATTTCACCCAGGGGAAACACTGATTGTGACATCACGCCGACTATACTACTACTTTTCCGGCAGCGTTATCCTGGTCTGCAAACATTGATCAATTGATCAAACAAAATTTTGTTTTTAAGTAAAAAGCAAAGGAAAAATGCATATTATACACATACATTTACGGTATATCAAAAACATGTAACTTGTAAGTAAATAACTATCATTGTCACATGACAGCAGTGCATGAACAAGATCCACTGTAGACGGGTCAAAATGTTGCATGTTTCAACAATTGCTCCAACAGTAATTTTAACTATCATTGTGTTTTCCAAAATACATTGCCACTTGGTGGATCAGAGGCCAGTTGTTGATGGATGTGTAAGAACACAGAAAGAGGCAAGTGGACTACAGCACCTCAGACGAGGTGTACTTACAGATATTACTTTGTAATTTAGATATTTTTTTTATAATGGCTCATTGTCATGAATGTGAGATAGTAATGTGACATGACCCGCAGTGTTTCCCCTGCGTAAAATGATGGGCGAGGTGGTAGGGATGGGTTATATGAGCGCCGCAGGTGGGAAGCATTGCTAGGGGGGTGGTGGACATGTAGCTTTAAAATGGTGCATTCTGGGGTATGTTTTAACCTTGACTCTTGAATATAGAGGTGAAGATATAAAACAACAAGACAATACTTGTAAATGTAGTAATCATGACTTTCATCGTGTTGAGGTGTGGTTTCCACTTGACCACTGTACTCAGTAAAGGTGTGGTTTCCACTTGACCACTGGTACTTGGTTATGTTTTTTTGCACTAACCCTAGGCCTTGTTACCACGCTGACAGAGTCGGTAAAAAAGTAATAGGTAAATTCAGGACTGCTGAAAGCGCTATACAATAATGTACTTATTTTATTGCAGTGTAATTACAGCCTTAAATGGTTATATGTGGGGCGTCAGATGATGCGCTAACATTGCAAAAAATAAAGACGTTATAAAATTAATGGGTGATTTGTGTGGTTGTATTATACGTCAATGCATTGTACGTGCTTGCGTGCATGCATGATTCCCAGACTGCCTGCATGTGTGCGTTTGGGTTGCCTGTCGCATGTATAAATGTTTGATACATACAATTAGCATTAAACCAAGATTCAAGAAAGAGTGTGTTCGTGCGTGCGTGCGCATGTCATATATAAATAAATGGGGAGGCGAAGTCGCAAAATGATTGTCTAATCCGGATGCCGTAAGGTGGCGCCATCATCTACAGTAACTGCTGTCGCCGTCTGAGACAACGATTGTACCGGGTGGCACTCGCTGTGAGCACTGGTTCATGGCAATGCTAACTTCGTGGTTGTTATATTACATGAATGACTACAGCAGTAAAGCACGTTTTTCTTCTTCTATGTGCCATGTCTGTCAGAGGCGTTGGCGATCATGGCCCTCCAAACCGCACGGTCGTGTGTAGTTTGTAGCAGTTCTGTTGTGCTCCTTCCACACCATGTTGACAGACTATCATTTTTATTCTCTGGCGTCCTCTGGATCTTTTTCCTTCTATCTTTTCTTACAATTTCAATATTATCTTCTGGAACCTCATTTTAAAAAGTAAAAAATAAAGGTAAGTTCTTATATAGCGCTCCAGTCCTCAAGACTGCTCAAAGCGCTTTACACTTTACTTCCTGGAAGACCTGTTCAGTCGAACACCATCTCGACTTCTCTGGGAAGCATCCAGTGGTATCATCTGAAGACTCTTTCATCATCACCTTAAATTATTATAATATTATGGTAAATTGGTGGTTTATGTTCCAAACATTATTTTTTATTTTTTGTTAGCATGCTATGCAATTAACTAAACAGTCATTTCTGGAATGACACAAAAGTATGTTTCTATTAATCGTAAGAACGTTTCTCAAATTGTGTCCTTTTTATAAAACAGTATAAGTTGTTTAGTATATCCAATTTCTGTGCAAACATATCGTTGTCTAACCCACGTTATTGATACCACATTAGTATACACGGTTTTGGGCAGTACCCGGTAGGCGTCTTTTATGAGATGTGAACTTCCGTGGTTTATATTCCTAAGTACTTCACTCAAATCAACTTTCCCAAAAGTTTGTTTGCACAACTTTGTTGGAATATGTATTATATATTTAGCACAAAGATATCTTACGAATCACATTCCTTAATTTGCTAAACAAAAAACGGCATAGAACATTAGTTGAATAGACTTGTGGGCATTTGCGTCGAATCCAGACCCACCTTGATTTTGCCGTTATAACTTGAGTTTTGCTTAACTTTGATACCTCAGTAAGATAGTTCCATCATTCAACATTATCCTAGGCATATTTATCTTTAAAAATATTGCGTCTTACGTCCATTTGAGGTGTAAATAGCGCCCCGGTTTGTATCAACAAACGGTGCTACATCTCTCATTTTACGTGCGGTAATGCAGTGGCACAGACTAGTGCAAACCGGGTCGCTATTTGAACTTCAACAAGGTCCGGATTCGATACAAGTACTGACTAGTGAATATGGTGCACGTTTTTTATTTGGGCTTCAAAAGAGTTTGGATTCGACACAAGTGCCGACTAGTGACTAGTGCCATCAGCCTGCACAGTTTTCACACCCACCACCACCACGCAAGTTACCGTTTGGGTGCCATTTTACATGAATGTCTAGATTTCTAGTATGTCAAAACTCTGCAAGGTGTCACCATTGGAGACACCGGGGATCCCACAGGAATATTCTGTGATTGGACAACTAACAAGTGATATCTTTCACGTCCAATGGAGTTAAATCCTAACCGCTCTGAGCGACGTTAAGACGACTAAACGAAGTTGCTGCAAATCTGTGATTTTGCAGGAATATAAGTAACTTTGTGGTGTTATTTCGTGCCGCTCCCGACGCTGAATATATCGTGAAAGAACGGGAAAAAAATGGGTGTACCAAATAGCTACGAGGCGGCCCGCCTCGCTTGTCATATACCAGGGGAAACACTGGACCCGTATAAATGCTGACACCTGTTGCTGTTTCTAAAGTTATTGTTATAGTTTGGTTTATGGAGGTTACATGTATGATGTAGCATGTTGTAATATGGATCACACATCTACAGAAAAGTTACCAGATGTGGTAACCTTTCTAGGGGGGGCACTTTTCTATACAACGGTCATGGTTCACCTAAGAATTAGGCCTCTGAGCTTTTCAGAGCTACTTGTGTTATAATCAAAGTATGGTCTAAATCGAATTTAATACTTAACCAACTGCTTGCTTACATTGCATGCACATTGAGTCAAGACTAAGAGTGCAGTTTTAATTTGTAAAGTGGTTGTTTTATAATTAGGCTAAGGCCATACCATTAAAATGCATGTATTGTTCAGTATTTTTGGATTCATTTTTATATTTGTATTGTAAAACAAGTCACATGTGGACTGTAATTTTGATGACAGAACATAAGACAAATAATAACAAATAATTGAGTTTACCTACGTTTGGGTGGAAGATATTAACAATGCACACTGCTTAAAATTATAGCAAGTGATTCAGGATTGCTCACTGGGTAGAATTAGTAGAATGCACTTGATGCTCAGAAGTATTGAGACTTAGTTTCACACAGTTGTACTAATGATTGACACCTGTCCTTTCAACTTGCCTGCCAACAATGTGCGCTCACAAAACTACACAGCTGACATCTCACTCTCAGCTGTTTAGTTTTCTTCAAAGTACTCGGAAACCAGAGGGCTCCCATACATTTTCCTGAATTTTGGATAGTCTCACATGGAATTGTTTTTGCATCAAAGCTATATTATGAAGATTAATTAAATTCTTCATCTTTGTTCTACTTTTAGTAACACATGAAATAGTGTGTCATTTATTTGTGTTTGGTCACTATTGTGATATATTGGTATTTTGATATACACTTTTGCATTGGTGAGTAATTTGAGATGACTCCATAACTTAGGTAATATGGGACTATGTAATAGGGGACTGCATGAGGAACATGAGCAATGTGGTTAGTAACTTAGTTTGACCTTCACCCTCTATTAGTTCTGCACATAGCCCAAGGATAAAGCACTTGGGGTAAGCACTCGACTCCAGTGGCCCTGTTATAGGACACAGGAGATCAAGTTCTTGTGTCTACAGTGTTGTCGAATATTTTATAGTGTACAATGATTTTGGGATTTTTAATTAGAACATTCGTTTCTCAGATAGATTAGTATCATTTTTATTATTATATACAGTGGTGTCTGTGTGAGTTTCTGTACGCAAATTCATACATTTGTTTACAAGTGTACACTATTTGGTTTATTGCACTTGACATAATTGTGGAAGAAACTGCAAATTAATATCTCATTTAACTTTGATCTCAATTTAAATGTCTTTGCAATGTTGTGATCCTGTTAGAAACAACTTTAATAATAAACATGTTGCACAGCATAAAGCATAATGTCAGCATGCTTAGTATTGTTTATGGGTAGAGTTCACCAATTGCCGCTTATAGTTGTAAACTGTCATACATGTACGGACAGGTTGTGAGTGGACGGTGCTGTGGTCAGTAAGTTACTGCAATTGTATGAAACACAAATAGAGAAGTGGGAGAGCTCAGCTTTACAAAGAATGTGTTTCTTTGCAGGATCCTTTGCCACAGACGTTTTTGAAGATGTTGGACATTCCACTGATGCTCGAGAACTAATGAAAGATTTCTACATAGGAGACTTAGCTGAGGTAATTAGTTAGACTGACGGTGGGTTTCATAATTAAGACACTAAATTTGGTGATCCCAACATGTTTTAAGTGAATTGTCGAAGATTTGTTAATGCGACCACGGAAAGTTAGGTATGAATCGGGATGTAGATGTATATATATGGAAATTTGCTTAACTTCAAGTAACCTGCACCTTTTATAATACTCTTAATTTTTGTGATCACCCAAAATCTACAGAATTCAATATTTAGCAAACACTTTTCATTCAATGTTGGGATACTTGCAAATAGTTCACATTGTGGCATTATGACAGCTCTCTTGTCAGAGTGCTACATCACCAGTAATGCACTGTGTGGGCAATAGAGATTACTGTCATATCAAGGTCCATACCAGCCTTGAAATCCTTGAATTACACCAATCAAGTACATTCCCTGCTGATCTCAGTCAGAGACCCAGGTTGCCTAAGGCTAATCTGCTTATTTTGCATAATCCATGGCATTGCTGGATGGCTACAGTTGGCCACTGACCCTGGTAGCCTTTGTTCATGAGTACCCCCTCCCTCTGGCTGGGGATTACTAATGGTGCCCTTCAGCTTATATTGCACAACAGTTGCCCATGGACCCTTTTTTATGATGCAGAACTTCCTGTTCATTCAAGCTGATCTTGGTAGCCTTTGTTCATGAGTACCCCCTCCCTCTGGCTGGGGATTACTAATGGTGCCCATCAGCTTATATTGCACAACAGTTGCCCATGGACCCCTTTTTATGATGCAGAACTTCCTGTTCATTCAAACTGATCTTCCTTGACCAAACACTTTATATGGGTATGGGTGTTACATACTTTGATTTAGTAGCTTATGCATCTATAGATGCATGAGGCTGTCAAAGCATTCCACCCAGATCTGTTATTTGTTAGCATTTTGATGTTTTGTTGACTAGCTGTAGGTCTCAGTCAGTAGACTGGTGCCAGTTCATTCTAAAATTAAATAATTAAACAGCCTTGAATATTCCTTTCACTAGCCTTGAAATAGCCTTGAATTTGGTATATGTCGTTGTGTACGGACCCTGTCAAATGTTTATAAATAGGAATAACGCTGCACATTTCATGAAGAGAAGTTTGCATTGTAACATAGTAAATGTTCAATTACTGCTTCAGTGCTACTAGTATATTAGACAAACTGGAATGACCATGACAGTTACTGACAAGAAATCTACTGCCAAGTGAATAACTTATGTGTAGGAACTGGGGAGTATGTGTGCAGTGTAAGACGTATGATTGGTGGCACCTTGTTGTAGGCGGACCACGAAAAGAAGAGTTCAAAGGTAGGATTGACAGTCATGAGCATTGACTGTGTTCAGTTGACATGTTGCCTTGGTCCATTTGCTTGTCTCATGCATCTCCTGCCAGTCATTATCTACACACGAGTGGGCAAACAAAGTTCACTTCATACTAAGGCGGTTCGGATGGCTAGTCATTTATTTTAATTACATTTATTACATATAAATTAAAATTTATTGCTGTATCAACATTTTATGTATTCATAGAACAGGTTAATGTTGATTAACTATCACACATGATTAACACATGATGACTAATTGTAAAAATATATAATACTTCTGAAATAGCAAACTCAATATGTGATTCTGATTAACTATTAACATTGTAAAGTAGTGATTTGTTTGTATTTAAATGAATTCTCAAAACCCTAAAAAGATAACTGACATTAGCCATTCAGCCACCTTAGTATTGAACTTGTGAGGGGATTGGGGGTTGTATCTAGTGTTTCAAGTAAGTTTCAACAGCTTATGTTACAGTTAAGAATGTGAAGTGAGGATAATGCTGCTTTTATTTCATGCTTGTACATTAGCGGCTTTCTTTGCATCACCAAGCCTGCTGGGAGAGTAGGCGTCCTTGACAGCTCTCTACAGTATTTCCACTCTTTAATACTTACTGTGACATGCCAGACACTACTCACTGAAGGAACGGGCAACACTTTGTGTTGAAATACTTTATACTCACTGCAGGGACAGGCAGCAGTACTTTGTATTGAAGTTCTTTGTACTC
This sequence comes from Escarpia spicata, assembly GCA_963995525.1. Classification (NCBI taxonomy): domain Eukaryota; kingdom Metazoa; phylum Annelida; class Polychaeta; order Sabellida; family Siboglinidae; genus Escarpia; species Escarpia spicata. Next base: position 52,774,012 of record OZ023214.1, on the reverse strand, counting down.
ACTGAAGGGATGGGTAGCAGTACTTTGTATTGGTACATTTTCTCACAGCTCACAGATGGGCAGCAGTACTTTGTATTGGTACATTTTCTCTCAGCTCGGGGACGGGCAGCAGTACTTTATATTGAAGTACATATGTACTCACAACAGGGATGGGCAGCAGTACTTTGCAGGGTTTGGTTTCTTCCGGGACGCCTGGAAGAAAGTGGAAGATAGGGTTAGACAATGGAAACTATTCTGATATATATTTTTGTATTGATTTTATTCAATACGTAAATAGAATACATTTCATGATTATAGTATTAGGATAACATGAAAGTGTAGGCATTTATGTTCATGTTGATGTTTTTGCTCAGTACTTGTGTTATTAGTCACCTAAAAGCAAAATCCGACATGGTTCTCATTTATTACCCACCATAAGCCATGTGATGTATGTCACAATGACAAATGTTATCCATTCAATAAATGTTCTCTATGTCTTACTTTTATGTTGTGTATTTGTGTTAATCTCATGTCATAATTGTTAGTAATTTAAAACCAAAAGCTAGCATGGCTCCCTTTTATCACCTGCCATAAGCCATGCACCAAGCCATGTGGTGCTTGCCACAGTGATACATTTAATCCATTCAATATCCATTAATATCCATTTAAATAATGCCCATCAATACATCTCCACTACATCATAGTTTTATGTTGCGTATGTGTGTTTAATATATGTCATAATTGGGACAAAATATAAACTGAAAGATGTTTTTGGAATATATCAATAATGTGCTTATATCAAAGAATCACCCAAGCCACATTCAATAAATAATTATTTAATTGTAAGTCTTAATAGGCAGTTCAATGCACACACATACCATAGTATTACTATAACATAGCATATGTAATCTATCTACATGAACAATGGTAAATTATTAAAGTAAATTATGCATATTTGTTATGGATCCCCATTTGTTATATGCCCTGAAAGGGACCGGGACTAAATGACAACTTGGACAGCATTTATCTAAATTTCTCATTGTCTAATCTGACATTTGGAAGGTTCTTTATAAGTAGCATGCCACAAATGCAGACAGCTTTTAAATCAAGTGATAAAACATTTAATGCAATTTTGATGTTTAATTTTAGTCATATTCATAAATATTACTCATTCTTAGTAATCTTACCTGATTTGCAAGTGTTGCACAGTTGCTACGATGGGACCGCATCCTGCAGGCCTTGATTCTTTGTTGATGAGCGCAGTAGTTGCACCTAGCCAAAGCTTTCCTAGCAATTTCAACGCAAGTGACGTGCTCCCATATTGTATCTTTAGGTCTACCTGCTTGAAACATATTGACCTAAACTTTGTAATGTTGCAACACTGCACTCTGCTCTGACTTAATAATGCACTACTGAACCAGTGCATAAGAACTTCTTATTAAGAAGTAGCTTACTGAACTACATGTAGGTGGCTCTGTCAAGCCAGGTGGCTGTTAGTGAAGCCATTTAATCTTCTACTATGTGGGAACAACAAGATAGGTTGGACTGCCTGAAGTAAGAAGTCATAAGTGACATATTAAACACCTTCATTATAAAGAACTGTATTCTACCAGCACTGAACTTTACTACAAGTGAACATCTTAGTACATAGATCGCCCATATTTGCCTGAAATAAGAAGAAGTCTGATTTATTATGTGCTGTTGAGTTAGAATATCAACATCACTAGCTTATGATGATTCACAAGTATTTATTAGTTGCACTTTCTTCCGGAAGATACTATTTCTTCCGGGACAGAAGAAACTGGAAAAAATGCCTCTCGGAAGAAACTGCAAACCCTGGTACTTAAGTATCTTTCTCTACTTAAAAACAATTTGTAATCAGTATTAAAGTTACTGTTTATCAGTTTAGTACTTGATGTCGCTCAGTGTTCTGAGTGACAGCTAATACAATTAAATGGACAATTAAGGAATACACTAACAGTACACATAAACTATAACTAGTAATAACATTAATTAGTATAAAAGTAATTACATGATAAAATGAATGAAGAATTTGTTTGATAGTGAAAGATAAAGTGGAAATGTGTATTTGGTGATTTGTATGATGTTTGCTTTAATGAATTGATACATTAATTTTGTATTAGAATGTCCTGTGATCAGTTACTCCAAACTTTAAGTGGGATAAATATGATTTGCTGGAATTTTCCATACATTGTGAAATCAGGTAGAAATATCTTTGAACCCAATTTTTTGATAAAATGGTAAAAGTTCTTTTAGAACATAAATCCTGAATATTTGTACATGTTAAAGCAAACATCAATTTATTGGATTGAACAAAAGTGATCTTTATAACGTTTTCACTTTGAGGTCTTCTTTACAAGCCACTTTATTTGTTTGGTGATCAGTAGGTGTTACAAACTCTGAGAATGGAGTAGATATAGAAACCTTCACCTGCATCTACTCATGCACGTCACTAAGGGCTGGTGCATGTACAGTCTGCTTGCAACAAGTGTCCAGGTGTGTTAACATAACTGTTACATCCATAATTTGACACGTGTGACTCACATTCGGATGGCCATGTTTTATTTACCAAACATTGTCAAGTCTGACCTTGCGGTTTATGATGTGCCCGTGCTGAATGATATCTCATCTTGAGACTTTGTGACAAGATATTTTACCAGAAGAGGAGAAGCTGTGAACATGAGTTACATTGCATGTGTTCTGTGAGAGTTGGAGGGATGTTGCTGTGTCCAACAACATCCACCCAGACCAGGCCAAGTGTCCCTACCGATGGCAAAAAGTCAGTAAAAACAAGCATATCTGGATTCTTAATCATACTGTTTTCTGTCTAGCATTTATGTAAGTGCATGTGTAATTCTGTGGCTGTATGCACAGTGTCTGCTGCATGTAGCCAGTGCATGCAGCTATTTATCCTGCAGTGCATCTCAAAAGCACACATACCTGGTAATTGGCATGCTTTATTCTAAAATGAAAAGATGTTTTTTAACATAACCTATCGGACATTTATATAATACGTTGCACGCTGTTTGTAAATGGCAATATAATTATTATGATTTACGAAGGACGACAACATTGGTAACCAATTGGAATATGTTTCTGTCCAACATTGGAACATCTTTAAAATGTTGTATTCTTTTACAGTTCATTATAATAACATGCTTTCATATATTGTGAGTCACACCTTGCTTGGTGAAACCAAGTTTTGGCTGTCTGTATTATAAAATGTTATATACATATATAAATATACTCCTACTGGCAGCAAACGCTCACTTTATTAACTTTTTCTGCATTAACACAGTCTGCTGTTTTAAGCACTCCAAAACCGGTCTGCTTTGACCCTGATTACATGGATAAGATGTTTTAATTTCTAAATATTAGTATACTTGATATAATCAGAAATTATTTGCATCAAACAACAAGTTTTGTTGATTTTGAGAGCTTTGTTTTCCAAGGTTATATATCCTATCTTGCATAATAGAGCGGTCTGCCATACGTGGCGCTGGATACACTCTACGTATGCTGCATTTAGGAATATATATACTATACTTATTTTTGTGGTTTGCAAGTTCATTTTGGTTAAACCTACCTTATTATCACTTTAATAGCTTAATTTCTGCTGTTGTATTAATTTTGTTTTTGACTGGGCTTTGCTTTAAGAAGCTGTTTTTTTTTTAAAGTATAGTTTTGTTATTTGACCCATATATTAATCATCTGCACAACAGTGCTGCGCCATCATATGAGGCGAGGACAATTTGACAAGGGACATCAGCACACAAGACACATTGGTGCATGATGGCGATGGACTCGAGGACAAATTGACATCAACCAGTGGACACACAATAAAACAGTTTTTGTCTCCTCTGACTTGTTTTGACATTGTGATGTTACAGGCAGATTAATCAATTTGTATTTATCCAACCAACGTAGCTCAGTACAACATTATTGTAGAAGAAATAAGGTACTACTAATGAAAATGTTCTGTTTTTCTTGCATGTCATTACTTGATGTTAACATCGGTAGGAAAAGAGCGTACTTACGAGGTGATGCATCGTGTTTCTGTTCATGTGGTATTACCTACCTTACTGCTTATATCAAATGGCCACTTCTGTTCAGTCAGTATTTCTTTTTAGCACAACATAGTTACTGTTCTAACATTCTCATGTTAATAATCAATTTTTAGCATATATAAATGTAGCAGAAATTTAATAGTAATTATTATGTATGCCTAAAACAGTGTGATGCTGTAAATGTTATGGCATTGGGACAGATGGTGATTTGGGACAGACACCCGTGATTTAAACCTTGCAGCAGGGTACAATATGACATCAATACTTACAGAAATGGGAAGTTTTAGTTTTATTCAAATAATTACACTACAAATAAAAAAGGTTGGAGTACTTTTAGTTATTTGTTTTCAGTGTACTTATTTTGCTTAGAGTACTGCTGCCTGTTTGTAATGACAGTGTAGATAGACTGCATGTGAACATGTCTCAGTCAATTCTGTAGCACTGGCTGTCAAATTCAGCTTAGCCATGCACACAAGTTAACATATTCGCATTATTCGCAAAACAGAATGTCACTTTGTTACATTTTCATTGAGTATAATTGCTTTTTGGGCTTGCGTCTCGTCCTGCCTATGTACAAGGTGTTTAGAGGTGCAGTTATTCAAGTATGAAGCGCAGGTGTTGGTGCATTTCGCCGCACAATAGAAGTTGTTTTGAGTGTTGTCGATCTGTTTGTCAGGACGGTGCAAGTGGGAACTGAGGTCAGTACTTTGCACCTTCTGTAGTAGTCTTCTTACCCTTTGAGTTCCCCACAAGCAGTGCTTGTTGGCGCACCTCGCAACATGTCATACATACACTTATTGTGGTTAGGTGTAGGCACCTAAAACTCTAAAGCAACTATGTTTAGACTAAAGCTTTTAATATCTAACAATCAGTTAAGCTTTTGTGCACAAACTTGCTTTTAGAAATCTCCTGTATGCATGCACCCAGCGATAACTAGCACAGCATAATCCTTGACGCTCCACAACTAACAAAATCACCCATAATTCTCTCATCACTTCAGAAAAAAGATGCAAAGAAAATATCTTGCAATGATTATGTATTACTCTGTCATACAAAACTGTCATCTGTCATTTTGTTTTGCTCATTTAACTTTAGGTGCTTTCTATCTGCCATATTACACGTGCCCAACAGGGTTAAAAAACATTGTGATCAATCACTGGAAACCCTCAAAGGCTTCAGACTCGGCAAATTTTGTTTGTGTTTAACTAAAAAATTAGATGATAAATTGCCCTTTATAAACAATACAATTAATTATGTGTATACAAATTAATAAAATACAGTTTACTAAATATTTAAATGGTGTTGACTACTAGTAGTTCGAATCATTTGAACATCAACCCCATCTGAGCTGAATACAAACAAAAACAGTAGACAAACAGTGATAAACATCCTGATGATGGACAAAAATTGTGTAAGAAAATGGAGTAATCCGTTAAAATACATGCTAGTAATCTAGGCTTTATTTCAATAAAGAAAAAAAAGAAAATCCTTCCAAATGCTGGTCCCAAGAGGATATTGAAAGAGATAATGAATCAAGGCCATAGAATATTTAGTCTTTGGCAAAAAAATCAGGAGCAGGGGGGGCAGTGGCCCAAACAAATTAATGTCCAGGCCGACAGTGATACATAAAGCATGCATTTACTATTTAGATTTGTTCCCTTCTTTTGATGTGTTAGTCCTATTGAAAGCTGTAAACAGTGTTTCATCACATATACTCCCATACAGTAGTTGGCAGTAAAATTGTGTAATTGTTGGGGCAGAGAAATGTTATGTATTCGTATGTTTAGTTATACGATGACACGTGTGTCGTGTAGATAGAGCGTGCGTGATTGCTATTCAGTAGCAAGACAGCAACAAATTAAGCTTCATTAGGTTTCATGAAATGGCTAAGAACGTTCTTAACGCTAAGAAGATTGTCTTGGTAAATTACGAGATTTTTTAAATATAAGCAAACAGGAGTTTACGCAAACATGTGACACTAAGTAATTACGTACGTTTAAGTATGCTTCATGAAATCGGCCCCTGGTACTTAGTGTTATATGAAGTGCTTCTTGTAGAGTAGTGCCGAAGTGTCTATAATTTGTTATTGGTTTGTTAAGTTTTCTACCAATATTCTGCAAATACTAATGAAAACATGCAGCTATAGACTATTTATATAGCAGAATATGCTATATAAAATAAATGTTTCTGTTACTTTTTGTTAATGTGTGTTACAGGTTGATCCTTGTTGCAAATAACACAAATATGATGTTCTGAGTTCAGTAGAATGTAAGAATATTAGAAAAAAAGAATATTAAGTAAGGCAAAAACAAACACAAAGTGAGGAACTCAAAGGGAATTCTCTTGTGCAGTTGTAATGTGGTGACCACCAGAGAGAAACACTGACTTCCCAGCAGACACTACACCTTGTGAATGACTCGCATCATTCCAATGGCTCTGGTGCCATCTTGTGTGTGTGACGTGTACCCATCGACTGGTGCTGCAGCCTTGTGGGTGATTCATGCTCAGCTTGTAGTGTTGCTTAGGGAGCTGTAGGCTGTTGCACTGCTTGTTATTCTCTCGCCGAGAGGCCAGGTATAGCTCTCCTGTTGCCTGGTGTTACTACAGAGAATGCTAGTGACACTGGGTTGCATGCTTGTTGTGTGACCATTCATTGTGTAGTTGTACAAATGTCTTTTTGGACATAAATGTCATCATTATTGGTATGGAATGACATTCATTCTCAAAGATTGGTGGAGCATTAAAATAAAAACTTATGCAATGTTTACCACTCATTGTTGACGCACATGTCACGATATAGTGTGCTACAGACATTTGAGCACTGGTTACCTGCTGGTGTGCTGGAGTCTGTCTTCATCGTTCTTGTACATCTCTGCTGAAATCCAGACATTTTAAGTCAAGAGAATAACAAAATATCACTGGATAGTATTAATAAGTATTAATTGTAGATTTGCATGTGCGAAAGAAATAAAAAACTTATCTTCAATCATTTGCATTGTCATTAATTTGTGTTTGGAACATGGTTCATAATTATTACGCAGGGGTAATCTAAGTGCCCAATGTCATTAACTAAAATCATGGAAGAAAATTGAGGACACAGTAACTACATAGGCTGTGAAATAAAGTGAGTTCAGTGGTATGAAACAAATTTGTATATGAATGGTGGTGTCTTTCAAAAGACTTTCTATCAATGTATTCTGAATGCGATGGTATTTAATTTGCAGCTTGCAAGGCAGGTGAGTATGAGTTTTAAATTGTGTTTAGTGTTGGTTACATACCGGTCATCATTGTAAATGTTTTGTGTCGTTTCAGCCTGCTGCCACTCCCATCCCAGGCTCCGAAGGCAGGTGGGTACATTCACAGGGCACCCTCCCACCTCACAACCTAGTACCAAAGACCTATTAAGAATAAGACTTCACTCACTGCTTTTGTGTCCTGGCAACTGGTCGAGCGACCTTTTGAGTATATAGCAGACATGGTAATGCGACAGTTTTGTTATTATGGATGTCGGAGAAAAAAGGGACTGGGTCATTCTGTGCAGTTACAAGTTGTTCGAGCAACTACCAAGACAACCTTGGTGAATTTGTCTCATTTTATGGCAACCTAGTGCTCATGACATAGGCTATATAATTGTAGTTATACTGGTCGTAGCTCAATCTGTTCTACTTAATATAATATGGTGTATTTAAATAAATATGAAGAAAGCTTTGCTCAGTGGATTTATATTATAAATCGATCACAATTGTATTGATTTAGTGCATACAAATTGTTTGGAAAGTTGTTTTAAATGAAATATTGACGAGTATTAAATGACAAAAATATATTCAAGTGTTTTGGACTAACAAATACTGTTAAGAGTGGAATAAATAATTACAATAAACTCATAAATTGTATTTGGAAAAATCCTCAGGTGGAAGAACAAGAACATAGTGATATATAACGTATCTATAGACAAAATATGCAGACCGTCTATATAGGAAAACAGGACATGCGTTACAAAAACATTGCTATGTTTCACGTATAAATTAAAGAATCCTTAGAATGCCTAATCAAATAATAAATTATTAATATTTTTCGAATTACTTATACTTGCGAGCTTACTAATGCTATTGGATATTATGATGTTACTCTGCATTCCTGAATATGATCACGGCAAAATAATTCTTGTTATATTTTGTTTAATTTATTTCCGATCTAAATAAAAGGTGTGTGTGTATAGTACTGGGATATACATACATACATATATAATAAATATTTTGCAGTGATCATAGAGTATAACATAGCAAATGAAAGCTCATATATCTACCATTAATATTTATGTTGCCCAAAAAATTAATAATTTAATTAAATGAGTAATTAATTGCAAGAACAATACAAATAGTTTTCAGTGATCATAACCTGTTAACGCTGCTTAAAGTAAAATAACAACGTATGTGATTTCCGTGCACCCTGTCATACGTGATACTTTGTATCGATATGTCTATAATTATTATATTAAGTAAATTTCAGATGTGTAAATTGTAAACATTTTATGACAGAGGCACAGGTCAGAAAATGTAAATAATAACGGGTGTGGTTTTGAACATTTACCCCCTGTTCACACAATAGGGCATTATAAACACAAAATTCTCAGACATCAACTTTAAAAATTCCTTGAAAAATATATATATTGAGCTCGTCATGTTTCACTTGATGTGTTCCTCACTATGATCACTGACAACTTTTAACAAGATTGCCACGCAGAGAATTAACTCTAGATGGCAGGTGGACACGGAAGCCTTTTGGCTTATCCAAAGTCCAACCCTTTTTATCTACGTGTATCCCACCCTTCTGAGGTATGTGTCGATTTAAAAAAAAATATTCTCGCTACTAGCACCCAAACAATCAGCAGATAATCTGTTCCATTCATTTACAGTCCTTTGTGAAAATGATAACTTTCTTATATCTAATCTACACTGTTCCTTTACTAATGTAACTTCATGTCCTGTAGTCCTATCTTTCTTAACTGAGAACAAAATATTTCTATTAATATTTTCATAACCATTTAATATTTTAAACCACATTCTTTGAGGCGTATTTCATAAGTAAGATCCCTCAGTTTTGGTAATATTTTAGTGTCTCTCCTCTGTACTCTTTCTAGCACGTCTGTCCTTCTTGCGATATGGCCTCCACGCTTGTATACAATATTCTAAATGAGGTCCAACTATTGTTTTGTACAGTGGTATTAGTTTTTTTCCTTATATGCTATATTTCGCCTAAGGATTTGATTTCCTTCCCTTTGAAGCTGCAATTCCTGTTCTTTTATAGTAGTACTTAGTACAGTACCCCATTGTATATTGTACATCTTCGTTCCCATGTGCTGTGTGGAGGAATTTACATTTCCCAAATTGAACAACATTTGCCACTTTTCTGACCGTTTGATCAACCTGTCAAGATCGTCTTGTAAATGCTGTCTATCTCCATCACGTTTAATCCTTCTAAACACTCATCATGCGCAAATTTTATCACTGCATGTTATATCATCATCCAGATTGTTTACATATGTTTAAAATAATATAAGTCCCAGTACTGATCCCTGTGGTACCCCACTCAGAACTGATTTCCAGTTTGAAGCCTCCCCATCAACTACTACACGTTGTCTTCTGTCATTCAGCCATTAATTATACTATTTCCTATGCCATGAGCCTTTAGTTTAAGCAGTAATCTTTGATGTGGCACTTTGTCGAAAGCTTTCTAAAAAACTAAGTAAATGATATGTACTGGTGATCCCTCGTCTACCCACTTACCGGTAGTGATGTCTTCCAAAAAACAACATATTTGTTAAGCATGACCTCGCTTTTAGAAACCCATGTTAAGATGGGTTTATCAAGTTATGTTTAACAAGAAAATGCACCATGTGATCTTTAATTAGTCTTTCCAATAATTTGCAAATCACTGATGTTAAACTCACTGGTCTGAGTTGTGTGACTTTTTTCTTGAATCCTTTTTAAATAACGGTAATAATGTTTGCTTTCTTCCATTCTAAAAGAAAACTCCCTCTTCTAATGACAAGTTGAAAACTGTTGCAAGTGGTATGCTAATTTGTTCTACAATTTTCAGTAGTAGTTTGGGTGGAATCCCATCCACTCCAGGTGATTTATTATCCTTCATAGCCCTTATTTTCTTAGCTACCATTTCCAGGGTTACAATTTACTGTCCTAAATAGTCTGATTCTGCCCCCTTTAACTTAGCCTCTGGTACTGGCAGTGAACTAATATCTTCCCTGGTAAACACTGAACTAAAATACTCATTCAGGTTTGCTGCCATTAAAAATCCATCTGATATTATATTTCCATCGCTATCTTCTAGAGGACTGAACTTTCTGTTTGCTCCGAACATATGCATAAAAACTCTTGCTGTCATGTTTTATATTACAAGCTAATTTTTGTTCATAGCTTCTCTTTGAATTTCTAAATAATGGTTAAGTGCTTCTTTATAAATGTTGTGGGTATTTGCAGTGCATCTATATGACTTCCACATCATTTGTTTGTACTTAATTTTTATAATGTTTCTTTCTGGACCATTTCCCTTGTTTTTTCAGTGGAATTTTTTTATCGATGATGCACTCAGTTTCACTCTAAGATATTCCAGCATTCTGTTGCTGTCTTATTCTTCAGTTGTTATTCCAGTCTATCTTTGTTAAATATTTCCTCATGTCCCTATATCTTCCTTTGTAGAAGTTTCTCGTGTACTGCTTTTTATTATTCCTTTCTGATTTTACTTTGTTGGTAAAATGCATCTGGTTGTGATCACTACTCCCAAGTGGCTCACATATCCTGACATTGTCGACTAATTCATTGTGTGATGACAAAACTATGTCTAACACATTTTCTCCCCTGGTTGGTTCTAGCACATGTTGAGAAAGGAAACTATCTTGTACTAAAATTATAAATTGTGGTTCTCACTCCTTGTACTCTGTAGAGATTTCCATTGTATATGTCCATGGTTAAAATCCCCCATAATAATACAATCCCATTTGCTCACTTCCGTTATAGCATTTTGTACTTTTTCATTTTCTTCTATGCTGATGTTTGGACTTCGATAAATTAACCCAACCATTAAAGTCAAGTTTACACCAAACAGGTTGTTCGCAATCTGCTTTTCTTTCTAATTATATTTCATAAGCCTGGATAGATTCTTTAATATATAAAATAATTCCACCTCCCCTTCTTCCTATTCTATCTTTTGTCCATTTGGCCCATGATTCAGTTATACCTATTATGTGAATATCTTCTACCAAAATGTTTAGTTCACTTCTTTTGTTTACTATGCTCCTCGCATTTAAATTAACGCATTTATATACAGCTTCAGAAAAGTTTTCCAGGCTGTTCTTTGCTGATTCATTTGTGCTATCTATATCTATGCATCCAATTTGAGACTTCTCTGTGAATCCCCCTGCACATCTAGTTTAAATAAATGCAACCTGTCCCACTATCAACAGATCACAGCAGGTTCCCTAAAAAAAATTGCTGCCCCTTTCTGTTTAGATGGAGCATATCTTCCCTCCCAACAAAGTATCTCCATAAATCTATGAATCCCACCCCTCTTCTTTACACATCTGCTCAACTAGTGCATTGATTGCCATCTTCTTGCAGTTGCTATATGTTTGCCCTCTTCCTCCCATTGCTGGCAAAATTCCTAAGAGAACAATCTGTTCTACCCTTGTCTGCTCTAACTCCCTCTCTTTATAAAGACTATCTTAGTTTTAATATCTAAATTTCTACCTTGGATAAACTGTAAAACTACACAAAACCATGGCGCCGTGCAAATGGCAAATAAAGGTTAATTGACACCCGACATGTTCAAAATGCGATAATTGAGTCGATTTTGCAAAGTCTGTGTGAGAATTCATGGAAGGAGGTGCAGACGGAGGGTTTTCACTTTGAGTGTCGAGGTTGTAAGAGGCTGGAGTGTTTACTGGCAGAAGTAGACGAGCCGAAGAAGTTGATTGTGATGATGAAAGGGAAGGGTGACTTGGACAAAGACACCCAGATGGTGAGAGTAGAGAGATCAGTGGTGGTAAGGAGAGAGAAGCCAAGGAGATTGTTGAAGGGAGAAGAAAGCATTGACAGGATGGAAGGAGACAGAAGGAAAAGGGACAAAGAAGAAGGTGACAGAAGGAAAAGGAACAAAGAAGAAGGTGACAGGAGGGAAAGTGACAATTGACTGATGGCTTGTATCATACTTGTGTCTGTGTCACACATCGTTGAATGGATGGCTTATGTTGTGTCTGGGTTGTAGATCATTGACTACTGACTTGTATCGTACTTGTGTCTGTGTTGTAGATCGTTGACTGGATGGCTTATATTGTGTCTGGGTTGTAGATCATTGACTACTGACTTGTATCGTACTTGTGTCTGTGTTGTAGATCGTTGACTGGATGGCTTATATTGTGTCTGGGTTGTAGATCATTGACTACTGACTTGTATCGTACTTGTGTCTGTGTTGTAGATCGTTGACTGGATGGCTTATATTGTGTCTGGGTTGTAGATCATTGACTACTGACTTGTATCGTACTTGTGTCTGTGTTGTAGATCGTTGACTGGATGGCTTATATTGTGTCTGGGTTGTAGATCATTGACTACTGACTTGTATCGTACTTGTGTCTGTGTTGTAGATCGTTGACTGGATGGCTTATATTGTGTCTGGGTTGTAGATCATTGACTACTGACTTGTATCGTACTTGTGTCTGTGTTGTAGATCGTTGACTGGATGGATTGTTCCACTTGGAATTGCCCTTGTTGCGGCCCTCTTATATCGCTACTTGACAGCATCGGCAAATTTGAAATAGAGACTTTCTGCCAACAGTAGAATCAACCTATCCAAGAACACAGAAGACAGACAATATAGTTATTGTAAATGTAAACAGTCATGTTAGAAGAATAGTTGTGTTGCAGGCATTTTAATCAGTGGAAAAGCAAATTATTTATCAGCTCTTGTGGGAAGCAGCTATTGGGAACATGTGGACATATTCTTTGCTACATTGGTCAGTTACATGCTTGTAGTCAAACTGACTTTCTCTGAAGAAGGAATTTATAATGCTATAAGGAAAGGTTAAATAATTATTAATTTACTGATATTTTATGTAACACACAAACATGTACAGAGTACAGAGGTTTCTTGGATAACTTGTTAGTTTAATAAACATTAATTTTGAATATTTTGTGTTTGGTGTTCAATATATAGAACATTTTTTATAATATGAGGGAAGTTGGTTCAAAGGCTGTCAAATCTTCATTTCACTGGCAGTTACATTTGCTGACATTTGTTTATGTGTTTAGTAGGTTACATAGCTGTGGTCAGAACAAATGATTATGCTTTGTTACCTAGATGGTGTCTTTTTCCTCACTGCCCTTGCTGATCCTGATGTATACATCATCCCTGCCATTGTAGAGAAGATGATATATGTGCTAGATAATCACGACACTTGCCGGCTGGTTGCAGCATAACTGCAAAGATTTCAGGTTCCTCTGCAGTATATTACTTTGAATAAGCAAACTTATCTCAATTGTTTATGCATTCAGTGCTCTGCTATTGAAATGAAACAACGAAGCCACACAATGTTTGCAAGCAATAACTTAATTGTCACAACATTTGAAATGACAAACCGATGTTATACAATAGCAGTTGGCCGTTTCTAAAGTAGTGGCAAGGATAGGATCTGGTAACACTTGCCATCAACTGTTCCAACACAAAATAGTTACATACATTAGTTACATAAATGTGACAAAATTATCCTCTCATGCACATTGTGTACAAAAGGCCTGAGCCCTGTTGTATGTATCAAACAAGACCTCCTTACCCCTGTATGCACAGCATACAAAATTGCTGTTCCCCCTTCTTGCATACTTCATTTGTAGATGGCCCAAACATCACTGACAGTTTACCAAGTAATCTGAAAGGTGCTGTCTGCAGATTTCAGTTGTAGCCACCCATTGATTGCTCTGCAGTATGTTATTGCTCTAATGCCACAATCTCCCCAAACCAATGATATATGTAGTTTCAGTAAAATCACCAGATGAACTGTAATTATATATACATGTACCTATAATAATATGTCCTATGTACCAACTTTTGAGTTTTTAATTCTAGGAGAGTCGGGCTCATCAAAAAACAAAAACTGCACACACATTCCATTAACTGAGGCTCACAAAAATCTCCAACTGCACCTAAAAGAGAATAGCTACATTTCGGGAGTGTTTTTTCTTTTCCACAAACTATTGGCCAACCCAGAATTTAATTCAAAATTATTCTTAAATGTTGCATCCTCATTCACATAAATGCATGATACAATTATTTGTGTGATATTCTGTGTTGATGTGGTCGACTTTTCCATGAAAAAAACATTAGTTTTTATTATTTCCAACAAATTTTGTGTCGGTTTGAAGTCTAAATGTCAGCCTGACAATTGGCTTTAGCTGGTTAGTCACAACATGTAACAGCAAAAGTAAATTCTTCTGATATGCACATTTTTTATTAAATACACTGGATATTAATTGCACTATTCACATGTACAGTGAGTCATTACATAATTATGGATGTGGATGATGAAAGGTCTCGGATTTGTGATAGGCAAAACTAGTTGAGGATGCAGCTTTAACTGGTAATTTGTTGATATTCCCAGCAGTTGGGGACATTCAGTTAACTGACCTGTTTAGAACATCCTTATGCGCAATGGGAAATTACTGATTACACCTTGCAGTCTCGATATACCCCTGGCAGATTGCCTTCTATTTGATGACCACCTTCATTTGGTTGAAGATTTTGCTTTGGGGGGGGGGGTACTCATTGGCAACAGGACAGAAAACATATGTATAGTGGAACTTCTCTATTAAGGTCACCCTTGGGACTGCTTGGGCAAAAGTGACCTGATTAGCGGGACTAATTTCATTTACTTTAGTGTATATGGAACGAATTTCGGACCATTCCACTGTGACCTTAATTATGAAGTGGCTGTAATACTGAGGTGACCATTAAACGAGATTTGACTGAACATACGTAGTAGGCCATGCAACAGCGATTTGCTGTGGTTAAGGGGGTTGTAGAAAGCGATGGAAGGGGATGGGAGAGGTGTTTATGGAATTCAGGTTGTGGTGGAGCCTGGACTCGAGAAAGAATCCACCCTGGTCGCAGATACCACTTCTTGTGGTAGACGCAAATGATGCCACGGGACAAATGGTGGCGCCACACCACGACACCTAGTAAGAGATTGATATTACCCGTTTTTAATCTACTTGGTGGCGCAATAGTCGAATAAAAAAGATTCTGCCCAGCGGATATAATGTGATTCAGACAGTTGTCATATGACAGATTGCATTGGCATAGTCCTCTGCAAAAAGAAGTATACGTCTGCGTAACGAAGCTGAATATTGATTGTTGTAAATAAATAAATAGGTGTATACTAGCCAGGCACCATCATGTCTGCAGCCATGTCTGCTGCCGTCAAGCGATTCCAACCAATGATTTCACGATTCACACACATTATCACTCGGTTGAGAATGCACCAGATAGGTATTCGCGTAAGTACACTGCACAGTATCTCGAAATTTTACTTTGTGAAGCATTCGTTGCAAAATATTGGGTTGCAATCTTGAATTTAGTTCTATGCCGTGGTATTCCGTGGGGTCTGTTAGTGATACTTCCTTGGACCAGGTCCAAACCCAAACCAACTACCAAGGGAAAGGCTTGGCCTCTTCTGCCTGGAGTCTAAGCCTAAGGCTAAGCCAGGCCCAAGGAGTGGCTATTAAGCCATGTGATAAAAAAACGGGCATATCTACTACTGCCAAACATTATCTTGTGACGTGTGTACCCATTCGAGGACAGTAAAAGTCAGTATTTCAACATCTAAAAATAAATAAACTTCACCAAGTGGCGAAGTGCATGAATCGTGGGATATATTAGGCTAGTTAAATTACACACACACACCATTATGTATGATCGTCAACACTTGTTTTTCACGTAATGTTCTCTTCTACTAGTTCTAGTGTTGCATTAGTTTGTTGAATAGTTTATATTATTGAAGAAAAAAACATAAACCAATAACTTACTGATAGTCTAGTACAATAAATAAGAATGAAGACGTATACATGTACATGATAAATAAAAGTGTTCCTTTCCTGTGCATAGGTCGTCTGCCACCAGGTGGCTGGTAGACATGGTTGCCATAGGAACGGTGGACTCGGCCTTAGGTTCATTCCAGTTGTCGGTGCCTTCTCCATCGGATGGAAGAAAAAAAGTGCCGAAAGTGAAACAGGTACAATACAGCGCACGGCCAACTGGCTGCACACTAACCAGAGAAACCAGTCTATTGGGTGTCATACGCTATATGAACTTACAGTAGAAAAAATAGTTTAAATTGATAGTGCATGATATAGCATAATTTGTTTCATGTGATGACAGATCCCTGTTCAAAATCCATGTAAATTGCAGCATAATATATATATTGATTTGAATTCTCTCATAATATTGTGTCCCTCCCTCTCTGCACACCACCTGTACGTATGGTATTCTTTATTTCCAATTGAGAATACGACATACAACATATATACATATTACAGTTGAAAATGAAAAGTGGAAACTAGAAGTTTATTGCATATTATGCACTTTCCCCAATGGTATTGCCCTCTTCTCTGTCCAATATTTCCTTGCTGAGGCTAAACTCAATACTGGTCTTCTATTTTTGTATTCCTTTCCATCACCGTTCCTGCCCTATGTGTCTCTACTCCCCCCTATCTCTTGTTCTCATTCTTCACTTCCACCAGGTCTCTCATCACACAATTGTTCTATCTCCATCATGCTCTTCCTCAACCCTCCAAACCCAGCCCTCTACCCTTAGACTTCCATCCCCCACTTGCAGTTCCTTCCACTTGTTTAATCTGCTGCTGCAGTTAGTGGCCATCTGCTGTAGATCCGCGCCATGTATCCCAGCTTGTGATTGCGAAGGCAGACGCGCTGTACAGCCAAAACGCCATCAGTGAGCTGTACAGCCTGCTGTTGCCGTATGGGGACTGTGAGGACGACAAGGTGCTGTGGCGTCTCGCCCGCGCTGCCTGCGACAAGGCAAAGCAAACCACAGACAAGGAACAGAAGAAGGCTCTCACCTACGAGGCATTCGAGTTTGTCAAGAGGGCCTTGCAACTCAACAACAACAACTTTGCAGCACACAAAGTGAGTAGCTGTGTGTATGTCTTTAAACATTTGTAGTGGCATAACAGGTTAAACAACAAAACTTAAGCTGTAAATATATTATGCATTAAAGAGAGTAGTCTATAATGTTCACTATAATATCGGATTCCAGTTTTATGTTATAAATACTAATGTTGGGACATTTCAGTTGCTATGATGTTAAATATTTAATATAATATATAGTCTACTTTAGAGGTAGTGCACTTACCTTCAAAAATGCTGTTAATCAAGATCTCACACATACTGATGTTACTGAATTATTTTGCAGTGGTATGCTATTTTGTTGGACTCCACAGGGGAATATGAAGGAACAAAACAACGTATCACCAATTCCTACAAAGTGAAAGAACATTTTATGGTATGCTGTGATAAACTTTACAAGTATTGTGTCTGATTTTAGTTGAGATTTCTAGTATTGTATCTGTGTTTAATTAATATCTGAATATGCCTGTATACATCATATTAATAATATATATATAAATATATATAGATAAATAAAAAAATAGGCTCGCATGAGGTAGTATATAATGTGAAAACAATTATAGAAAGGAACAGTTTTTAGAAACATAATATAATTATGTATGGAACCTTGTGGGATAAATGTCTGGGATAAAACATGTAAACTGAGAACTTGGTACAGGACAGATTAGTGTGGGTGAGATCTGGTGGGGTAGCTGGTGTGTATACTGTTAACACATTGCAGAATATATTAGTGGAGGTTTTATCTTGTGGGGTAGGTAATAGGTATATAAAACGATAACATATTGCAGGACAGATTAGTTTAGGTATTTATGCAGATAACATGTTGCAGAACAAATTAGTGTGGATTTTATTTTTTGGGATAAATGTATACTGATAAGACATTGCAGGATATATTATTAGGGGTTTTATCTTGTGGGGTAGGTGTGTAAAATGATAACACGTTGTAGGTCAGATTAATGGAGGTGTTATATTGTGAGGTAGGTGTTACACTGTTAACATGTTGCAGGATATATTAGTGTGGGTGTTATCTTCTGGGGTAAGTGTTACACTGTTAATATGTTGCAGGATATATTAGTGTGAGTGTTATCTTGTGGGGTAGGTGTTACACTGTTAACATGCTACAGGATATATTAGTGTGGGTGTTATCTTGTGGGGTAGGTGTTACACTGTTAACATGTTGCAGGATATATTAGTGTGGGTGTTATCTTGTGGGGTAGGTGTTACACTGTTAACATGCTGCAGGATATATTAGTGTGGGTGTTATCTTGTGGGGAAGGTGTTACACTGTTAACATGCTGCAGGATATATTAGTGTGGGTGTTATCTTGTGGGGTAGGTGTTACACTGTTAACATGCTGCAGGATATATTAGTGTGGGTGTTATCTTGTGGGGTAGGTGTTACACTGTTAACATATTGCAGGACGTATTAGTGTGGGTGTGTGTTCTGTTGGTATAGGCGTGTATACTGATAACACACTGTTGGTCAGATACAAGTGTGGATGTTGTTATATTGTGGGGTACATCAGTAGACTGACATGTGTACTGAAGACACATGTGTACTGATGACACATGTGTACTGATGACACGTGTACTGATGACACATGTGTACTGATGACACATGTAAACTGATGACACATGTAAACTGATGACACATGTGTACTGATGACACATGTATACTGATGACACATATATAGTGATGACACGTTATTGTAAGTTTCATAACTGTTTTTATTTTCAGAAAGCTATAGAGTTGAATCCAAAAGATGCAACTTCTGTTTACTCATTAGGATACTGGTGAGCAATCAAGTCATTTCTTCCATGATGGCTCTTTCCAATATTTAATATTTACTTACACATGTCTCTACAGTATTCCTTCCAAGTAAACAATGTCATCCACAGTCCCCCTCACATAGCACTAAATACATCTTCTTCTTTCAGTTATTTCCAACTGTCTTTCTCACACACTGTCACCCAACAGTCTTCTCACCCACTGTCACCCAACAGTCTTCTCAACCACTGTCACCCAACAGTCTTCTCACCCACTGTCACCCAACAGTCTTCTCACCCACTGTCACCCAACAGTCTTCTCACCCACTGTCACCCAACAGTCTTCTCACCCACTGTCACCCAATAGTCTTCTCACCCACTGTCACCCAACAGTCTTCTCAACCACTGTCACACAACAGTCTTCTCACCCACTGTCACCCAACAATCTTCTCTGTCTCTGCCATCCATTGTCACCCGGTGGTCTTCTCTGTCTCTATCGTCCATTGTCCCCCAACAGTCTTCTCTATGTCTACCCATTGTCACCCAACAGTCTTCTCTGTCTCTACCATCCATTGTCACCCAACAGTCTTCTCTGTCTCTACCATCCATTGTCACCCAACAGTCTTCTCTGTCTCTACCATCCATTGTCACCCAACATTCTTCTCTCTCTCTACCATCCATTGCCCCCCAACAGTCTTCTCTATGTCTACCATCCATTCTCACCCAACAGTCTTCTCTGTCTCTACCATCCATTCTCACCCAACAGTCTTCTCTGTCTCTACCATCCATTGTCACCCAACAGTCTTCTCTGTCTCTACCATCCATTGTCACCCAACAGTCTTCTCTGTCTCTACCATCCATTGTCACCCAACAGTCTTCTCTGTCTCTACCATCCATTGTCACCCAACAGTCTTCTCTGTCTCTACCATCCATTGTCACCCAACAGTCTTCTCTGTCTCTACCATCCATTGTCACTCAACAGTCTTCTCTATGTCTACCATCCATTCTCACCCAACAGTCTTCTCTGTCTCTACCATCCATTCTCACCCAACAGTCTTCTCTGTCTCTACCATCCATTGTCACCCAACAGTCTTCTCTGTCTCTACCATCCATTGTCACCCAACAGTCTTCTCTGTCTCTACCATCCATTGTCACCCAACAGTCTTCTCTGTCTCTACCATCCATTGTCACCCAACAGTCTTCTCTGTCTCTACCATCCGTTGTCACCCAACAGTCTTCTCTGTCTCTACCATCCGTTGTCACCCAACAGTCTTCTCTATGTCTACCATCCATTGTCACCCAACAGTCTTCTCTATGTCTACCATCCATTGTCACCCAACAGTCATCTCTATGTCTACCATCCATTGTCACCCAACAGTCTTCTCTGTCTCTACCATCCATTGTCACCCAACATTCTTCTCTGTCTCTACCATCCATTGTCACCCAGCAGTCTTCTCTATGTCTACCATCCATTGTCACCCAACAGTCTTCTCTGTCTCTACCATCCATTGTCACCCAACATTCTTCTCTGTCTCTACCATCCATTGCCACCCAGCAGTCTTCTCTATGTCTACCATTCATTGTCACCCAACAGTCTTCTCTATGTCTACCATCCATTGTCACCCAACAGACTTCTCTGTCTCTACCATCCATTGTCACCCAACAGTCTTCTCTATGTCTACCATCCATTGTCACCCAACAGTCTTCTCTGTCTCTACCATCCATTGTCACCCAACAGTCTTCTCTATGTCTACCATCCATTGTCACCCAACAGTCTTCTCTGTCTCTACCATCCATTGTCACCCAACAGTCTTCTCAATGTCTACCATCCATTGTCACCCAACAGTCTTCTCTGTCTCTACCATCCATTGTCACCCAACATTCTTCTCTGTCTCTGCCATCCATTGTCACCCAACAGTCTTCTCTATGTCTACCATCCATTGTCACCCAACAGTCTTCTCTGTCTCTACCATCCATTGTCACCCAAAAGTCTTCTCTATCTCTACCATCCTCATGGTCAACTGTTTGTTTTGCCAGGTGTTTTCTGTTCGCTGACATGCCTTGGTACACACAGAGAGTTGCGGCCATGATATTCGCAACACCGCCAAAGTCTACATATGAAGAGGTACTTCATGGCATATTTTGGTACACTGATGATATGTTAATTTGTGCAGTTTGTCTGCTTGAGATTTGTATTATTTGTCATAGATTCAAGATATTGCTGCACACATTTAAGAGTTAGGATGCCTGGCGTACTTACATTCATCTGTTGGCAACTTCAATACCGCTTATCGATTTTATAAATACGTAGTTTCCTAGTTATTTCCAGTGCTCGGCAACATTCTATTAACTGACTAGTCTGTATTAATGTGGTTACAATGTAATGGTCTTATGAGGTCTCATTCAACTAGTCAGCCTTATATGCTGGCACTGAGGGTGGTCACGAGGAGATCTCCGGGTCACGAGGGATACACAGTCCCCAATGTTGAGAGCCAGGTTTTTACACCAAATATGGATGTACTAACCACTACACTAGCCGCGCTCCCCTTACCAGTAGTAATGTTCTACCTGCGCATGACTAGGATGATATATTTTCCAATGCACAGGAAAATGTAGTTTTACCAGAATCAATTTATTAAAATGCAATAAATTTACCTTGAAGAGGTTCACCAAACTCGATGGTTCAAATGGTTCTCTTTTTAGGCTTTGCTCAGTTAATTTTACTTCAGTGAAGTTTTGACAGCTTTCAACTATCTTCATCAAACTACCACTAGATGGTGACACAATAATCATATGTACTGTGTCCAACTCTCTCTCATATGTAAGACATTGAATCTCTTGAAGAGGCACCCAGGCAGCAATGGAGGGGAGGGGCACATCAGTGACAGAACCATGCTTATAACTACTATATCACCATATAGTGGAGTCGGTCAGAAGAAAACACCTGTAAGCCATTGAAACAAACAATTGACTGAAAAACTTTAAAAGAGAAGCCAATACATTTTGTGGTCATATTCTGCTGAGCCGAGTGTGGTATTTCAATTGTGCTAACCACTGTTTCATCTGTATTGCAGGCCCTTTCATACTTCCTGGATGCTGAGAACAGTAAGTTTGATTTTGTGGCACATTAGATTATTTATCCTTTTAATTTCTATTGCATAATGAGTGTAAACGCTGACATGTAAGATGCATTGGTGTCATATCTGTCCATACAAAACAATGATTTATTATAATTTAATTTAACCAAGCATTTACAGTCACTGCAAACATTCTGTAGAATTTTCTGATAAAGATTCTTTGAATGTTTGCGCAGTTGACCCCGACTTCTACAGCATGAACCTGCTGATGATTGGCAAGACATACCTGAGACTGAAGAACTCCAAGATGGCCGTGCTCTACTTAACAAGGGCGCGAGACTATGTCGTCAGGACGGAAGATGACAAAAACGTTAGTGCCATATGTAAAGCTGTTAATCTAATCTTTTTGTCATAGCTCTCTCTATAAAAAGAAACATTAAAATTTTAACTCAACTGACATTTTATTTGATAGCGAGTGTTTTGTTATAATGGCCAGTATACTGTTTATTCACAGAATTACTACTACATTTTTGAAATTATTACATATTAAGTTATAAACTAGATTAAAACTAAGAAGTTAATATAAGTTTTCTGGTTTTCGTTTTCCTGCACAACCACGGGAAATAAGGAATCATGTCTTAGCTGTGCAATTTCTGGTAAAATGTAAGCAAACCACTTGTGATTGTAGGCACACAAAGAGGCTGTGGAACTGTTGAAGAGTCTTGGAGTGCACACTGACAAGGCTTAGGACATTGCTGGGAGTGCACACTGACAAGGCTTAGGACATCATGCACTTATAGAAAACATCAGCTGACATTGCCATTATGACTAATGGAACTTGTCTATTATCCTGCAGAAAGTAAAGGTCCAAGTTACTAATTACAATAAGTTTATTTATGCGTGGTATTATTATAACATGTGATCTGAATTCTAGTCAGCCATCTTATTGGCTCAGTGATCTCATTTGGCAAGAATGAACAGCTGTTTACAGCAGGCATTAATAAAGTTGTCTCCTCCTTCGAGTTTTGTCAGTATAATATTCAACAAGTGATGTGATTAATTGTCGTTTCACAACCTTATCAGTGTCTTCACTTCTGGAGCTGTTCACTAGCAACTTCAGGAAAATCTACATTTCTGGAGCTGTTCACAGGCAACTTCACCAGTGTCTACACTTCTGGAGCTGTTCACTAGCAACGTGAGCAGTGTCTACACTCCTGGAGCTGTTCACTAGCAACTTGAGCAGTGTCTACACTTCTGGAGCTGTTCACTAGCAACTTGAGCAGTGTCTACACTTCTATTATTGAATGAAATGACATAAACATTAACAAGGTTATACATTTTTATTTTGTATACATCTTCATTACATTTTGCTTCTATACTTGGAGAATGCTAGAAACAATAACATTGTTAACTTCACAGTAAAAGAACACATTTGTAACTGCACAACTGCCAGAACAGAACGGCTGTTTCCATTACCCAGGGAGATTATGACAGAGTACAGGGTATGAAAGGGTAGATACACGTGTAACAATGACACTATCAGCTAATACAATAGTACAAATGAATCTTAATTCAATGTCTCATTTGTGCTATTTACCACAGCATTGACAACCACACTAAATATAATTTTTGACTGACAGGCAACGGAATTCAAGTATTTTCATGTAGCTTATATTAACAGAAAGTGTAGGCCATTGTTAGTGCTCAGATTTTTTTATATTCACTAATAATAAATAGTGTTGGAACAGAAAGAGAATGTAAGAATGTCACTAATCCTAGTTTCATTCACTCGCATGTTGCTTGTTATTCACTTGGATTCTGCACCACTATCAATGTGTAGTCCTTCTCTGAAACAAAATACCAAAGTACTTATAGTAAAACAATCATGAGTAATTTTTTTTAACAAATTACCTTGATCAGAAAAATGAACCGTTTGAATGTTAATTTCTTCCCATTAAGAAAGATGGTTGATCATATCAGTCGTTTAGCATGATCCTTTATAAATGTTTTTTGTGCAATCTTTACTCCTGTAAATATTATTTCACAGGACAGTTATCCTGTACTAAATATAACAAACCAATATTGAGATTTAAAAGGAAATAAAAACAAGTCATTAGCTAAAATCCGTTTTCCATGTGTACACAAAGTTTAACATTGTATGCATATATATGCATTCGAAAATAAATAAAAAATACATGGGTAGCATAAATTCGATTTTAAACCCGTCTGTGTAGTGATTCCTGCGGAAAATACAAATTTAATGAGCTAGGCGATCACGTGGTATCGTGACGTCACATATGACCCACATTCGCATCAGGCCGACCCTTTCCATGCATTCAGAGCATGTTTACAAGAATAGCTTTTGGGTCGAAACGAGCGTCAGAATGAGTTATTGTGCAATATTCCAATGTAATACAAACACTAGTCATCACAGAGGAACAAGCAGCACATGAATCAAATTTTATTGAAAACAATGAATGTGAATGAGCCTACAAGTCGACTAGGTCTAGGTTTCGCCGGGCTTGAGCTCGTTTTCAGAATAATTATATCAAATGCAACCAATGGGAGATAATCTACACTAATATACATGCATAGCAAACATATATTGTATTCAGCTACAGAAAGTAACCTGTATAATCTCATAATATCACTAGAATATCGATGTATGAAGGAGGAGTTGTACAATTTATCATAACAACTTCAGTCAGTGAATTTCTGTCGGTGCCGCTAGCTCAGTTGGTAAACGCGTTGGTTTCTTGTCATTTATTTTGCAATCGGGCGATGCCGGTTCAATCCTGACACCAAACCATTGATTTTTTTAAAACTTTTTTGTTTATGTTTTCACCAAGTAATATAAACTTTATACTATGATGCACTGTTTGTAAATATTTTAATATATTTTGTTTAATTATTTATTCACCACAAAATTAAAATATGGTAATTATATATAAAACGATGTTTCTAAATTTTATTTATCCAAACAGATCACAATTTGTTTTCACATATGTGACCCATCTTAACAAAATAAGTTGGATGTCGGCAAATCTGATTTTCCGTAAATGCTGTTTATGTGAACAAATCGTGAATCCATCGATTTTGAGATTTCCTCTGAAAATTATTCTTTGGTATTCGTTTTATCGATTGCTACTCTAGCTACCCTCTAATTAACTCTGTTTTGTGTATTTTAAAGCGATTTTTGTAGAGCGGTGTGAAGTGTTCCGCTCGATTTCCTTAAAATAATCCCGAAAATGTCAGTAATTGCGCGCGTTCGCAACTGCTAATTTTGGGACGCTCCTAACATATGGGATATCACCACGAAGCTTGATGCGTCATCTTCCCATATATGGGTATAAATATGTTAATAACTACATTCTGTGACCTCCAGAGAGCTTGGAAGACGCCCCCTGTTTAGGCCAGCTGTGTAAACAATTCGGATCACGTGGTAGCAACGGCAACTGCATGACCCAGGCAGCTGTTCTCATTGGTTCAATGATGGGTCATTTACATAATCTGTAAACACACGCATGCGCACCGTGTATTTCCACCGCGTCACTGCTGACCCAGATAACGATTAAGAAGACGCGAAGAATGGCGTTTAATGTGGCAAAGCTGTTAAATTCAGATGGAAGTGATCCCGCACAGATTGACAGTTTGATCGAGGAGTATTTTTTTGAAGACTTGACGGATGGAAGCGAGGCGGACGAGGACGAAATCTGTCCATGGTAATTAAGGTACATTTCATGGAACATAACGAATATTTTGCATCAACTTTGACGGCCGTTTTCTGGGTTTGAAGGTTTCTACCCCACATGTGTTTGTTACGCCATAACTTCAGTTATAATTAATATATCTTCTTACATGATACACCATGTCAAAGCAGAGATGCTGCTCTTTCCAATGCTACTAATAACTCAATATTAAACATTTCCGACATGCGACTCATATTGTTAAGATGGGTCACATATAATTACATATATTACCGTACAATATATATACAATTAATAAATTATATATCCATTACATTATATTTGTTTGGATAAATAACATTTAGAAACAATGTTATATAATTCCCATTTTTGTGGCGAATAAATAATTACTACAAAAATAAAAAAATATTTACAAATAGTGCATCATAGTATAAAAATTATTTGGTTTATATTACTTCGTGAAAACATAAACAAAAAATGTAAAGAAAATCAATGGTTTGGTGTCAGGATTGAACTGGTGTCGCCCGATTGTAAAATAAATAACAAGAAACCAATGCGTTTACCAACTGAGCTAGCGGCACCAACAAAAATTCACTGACATTTCAGTCATTACGATAAATTGTACAACTCCTCCTTCATACATCAATATTCTAGTGATATTATGAGATTATACATGTTACTTTCTGTAGCTGGATACAATATGTATGTTTATTGGTGTAGATTATCTCCCGTTGGTTGCATTCGATATAATTATTCTGAAAATGAGCCCAAGCTCGGCAAAACCTAGTCGACTTGTAGGCCCATTCGCATTCATTGTTTTGAATAAAATTGGATTCATGTGGAACTGTAAGATAACTGCTTGTTCCTCTATGATGACTAACATTTGTATTGCATCGGAATATCGCACAATAACTCATTTTGACGCTCGTTTCAACCCGAAAGCTATCCTTGTAAATATGCTCGGCCTGATGCAAGTATGGGTCATATGTGATGTCACATCTCGGCATCCCGAAAAGCGTGCCAAAAATATGCATATTCGAAAATGTATGGCTGCACAGCATAAAATGTGGAATTTCTAATTCATGGAATTTTTTATTTTTTCCTTGGTAGACATGGAAATAGATAGCAGGATGTAATATAATATGAATTCAAGCAATAGGTGTTTTTATTCCCTTTAAGTTGTAACAAGGACAATTCTGCCCGACGAAATTAAACCTGTTAGATTATTTAGTAGAGCATCTATGCATGTGACATTGGGTTTGGTAGATTTGTCTATTTCCCTTAAATTGCATTAGATTTACAAGGATGACAGTAAATTGAGTAATAGGTTTATTTACATCTTGTCACCATCAATGTGTTTAAACAAACATCACAACTGACTGCAGCGATAGAGAACACAGTCCTCAACACTGAGTTTGAATGGTTAAGTTCAATCACCAGGAGTGTGAAAGAATCAAAACAAATGGTACCTTTGTGACATGCATCAATTGTATATAATGTATGGTAATGTACTAATACACAAAATCAATCGGTGTGTTAGTACACCCCTGTCTTGCCCAATTCCAACTGCATGTCATTTACAAACGTGTCATTTGATTTAAGTATCTAATGTGTCAAACTCTTACCTGGCGCAATCATGAGTTCGTGCTTCTTGGATCGCACCCGCAGGAAGGTCAAGTCATTCTGGGGGTCAAGGTCACGGACAACGCTGCGAGCTTTCGATGTGAGACTTGTGATGAGTCCTGAATACTGAACTGTTGTGGAGTTGTCTAGTGTAGACCTGATGGGAATGCCTACAAAGGGTCATGAAAGGTCATTATAAGGACAATAGTACATCATCAATTTTACATTCAAACATTACTTTATAATTGTTTACAAATGTAAAATAATTATTGTTTTCTGGCACCTGCAGTCAACTATTAAAAGCAATTTAAATTATTGTAAAACTCTGGCATACTCATCATTCAACAATTTATTTAGGTCGAAGAGTTCTACTGTGAACAGTATACATGTTATTTAACAGCATTTTTCATCAATCTGCTAGTGTTGAATAATGAATATCCATTTGCTAAGTATTGTGTAAATAATTATAATGATTACTATGTATAGTAAATATTTTCATGATCTAAAATGGATTACAAACTAATGATTTTAGATTTAGTTATACAAGAACATGTTTGCACTGCATTGAATGCTTGCGTGCATGCCTGGTGTTTACGTCCTATTTGTTACAAATTAATTCTTACCATCAGCATTGATGACAATCACCCCAATGACTCCCTTATGGGCCTGGATTCGCTTGATTGTTTCTTCAACTTCTGCCTGCAATGAATAGAATGACGCAATGTCAAGTACCCATACAAAGAACTAAACTATTTTTGTGTTAACACAATCTTACTCTTCCTTGGATGTCAGGTGGACATTAGCAGTGACGTCAAATGTGAGTTTCGGAGATGTTTATAAAAATGTTAGTTGTTAAAATGTATGACACAGGAATAAAATAAGCAACAAATATATCACCTACCAATAGATAGATAGAGTTCCCAGAAAATGTAAGCATTTAGTAAAGTTTTTTTTGTGTGCATTAAGTAATAATTATATAAATATATTCAAATAAAATCAAAATGAGTACTGCTTTTCAAGCTAGCTGGATTCTTGCCTATGCCTATGCCTATACTACTGTATAGGTAAGTGGCTGGGAGCCTAAGTTATTAGCAGTGTCTGCCTACTAGGTACTCCCCTGGGTTGGGGGATAGGGTCAATAGGAGGATAACTAATTTGCGCCATTTAACTAAAAGATTACCAATGGGCATCATGACATGCCAAGGGGCACTACTGATTACACCAGTCTCAATAACCCATGCAATGTTTTTCATTTTGCCCAGCTGTGGCTAATGTTCATGTAATGTATGGGAAGTATATGTAATTATTTGAATACACAATACTCTTCAGCCACTCGTGAGCAAGACTGGAGTAATAATTGGACTACAAATATTCAAGTAATAGTAACTGAATAAAAGGTTACACAACATAAAATATATATTTGTAATAGCAATGTAATACTAATTGACCTATTACTTTTCTATTAAGTATTGCTGCATAGCTTGTTCTCTTGTTTCAAGCTATCATTTCCACACAAGCCTAAATGGGTTTAGTGGCTGTCTGCACACTATTGTGCCTAAACTACAGGTGTGAAAAACATCCTGATGTACTTGTAACTGAGCCAATAATGAACTATTCAGCAGTAGAGAGCAATATCCATAATATGCTCAAAGCGCTGTACAATAAAATCCAATCAAGCGATTCAATGTATACTAATAAAAAATGCAAAAAAATAAACTCCAAATGAAATGTAGTTAGTTAAGTTAGTTATATTAAAACTATTAATTAAAGACTGTAAATAAATAAAATTAGATAAATTAGACATATTATTACTACATTTACATATATGCATACCCACACACACGTGCACATAAATAAATACTGATACATGCACTCAAAATGATATATTTATACGTATAACAGTAAGATGTGCAGTAAAATGTCCTCAAATGAAATGTTTAAAATGTCAGCGGTATTTAGCTTTCAACATGAGCGTATTTAGTGTCTTTCTGAACGCCGACAGAGTTCTGCTGCACTTGATAGCAATGAGCAGTGCATTCCATAGTCGAGATCCAATCACACGAAAGGACCTGTTCCCGAAACTGACCAGGTTCGTTCATGGAACTTCAAGCAAAAGTTGTTCAGATGGACGTCTGTATCCTGAACAGTGTCTGGTCAAGTATGGTTTAATGACAGTGCTGATAACAGCTGTTTATATTCCACCTTAATGTTAAGTGACAGAGACATAGCTTTTGTCTTTCATTCCAATATATATGATATTGAAACATAAAATTTAAAATATATCCTATCCTTATAGAGTTTAGTTAGCAGATAATACTAAATATATATATTTATGCATACTGCAAATAACAGTAATAGCTTCAAATGTAATACTAATAATAACTAATAGTAATACATAATTATTACATTACATTGCTTTCTGCATGTAATTGTAATAGAAAGAAAACTAAGTAACAGTAATACATTACATTGTAACATAACTGACTGCAGGCCTGCTCGTCAGAATGATACACATGTGTAATCATATATTGGGATTTCTAGGAGTTAGTGGCTTTGTTTTAGATATGGGGCGCAGACATCTATGCACACTGTTCTTAAGGTTGGTACAATTGTGAATGGCAGTCAATTACTCGGAAAAAGTACAACTGATTCAGCTAACTTCCATACAGATACACTGCAGTGGATATCTGCAAGTGCCAGTGGTAGTGTAGTGTACTACCAACCTGACACTGGCTTGAGTTGAGTCTTGAGAGGACATCGAGGCCAAGGAATCTTATCCACCATGCCCATGGTCCATGCCAACACCTTACTTACAATTTTTGCAGGCGGACCACTATCCTTTTGACGTATACCACCTTCTGGCTATTCCAGTATATTTATAACATGGTTATGACTTGTCTTGACAGTAGGATGCAAATTACAACATCAATGACAAATATTTGGTTATTCTCAGACTCAGTCTCGAACCCTGTACTGTAGTACAAGTGTAGTGTACGTGTAATTAAAGATTAAACGTCATATTTATAAGTTTAAGACTTAACAGGAAGTTTATACTCGTCCGTATTAACAATATTCCGTATTCCATGACAAGCATTTTAACATATTTTGTTTTCTAGACTCTAAACTGGTTGTTTATGCAAATCATGACTAATCAACAACAGATTCCTTCATTTCACTGGAAGTGGAGCTGTGACCAGATAACACGTCAACATTACGAACTAAACGTTGGTATTCTCGCACAGGTTCTACACTGATATTTATTTAGTGCTTTGCGAAAACGTGTAACAATAAAACGAGTTAATAAATGTAAAACTAAGAACGATTTAATCATAAATTCGGAGCCTACCATGTTGCTCTTCTCTGCTACCAAATGTCTGCTCGGTGGTTGCTACGTATTTGTTGCGCATGCGCCGATAAATAAATAATTGCGACGAGTTGATACTTGTCTTCTTGCAAACAACAGAAATACGGCACATTGTTTCAATAATATCATTACACCATATCAATGACACTGTGCATATTAACTGCCTAATTAAAAAACTTATTGATGGCGACATTTTCAATCGGCTTTCGCGCGAATAAATATAATGCGGTAAAGGAATGCATCAAGCGATAATAGGAGTAAATCACTATCACGACATTGTTGGCTAAAGGCACTGGGCCGGGGATGTGTATTTTCAGAATCAGGAGGGAGTTATTCGCACAGAAAGAGACGCACGATTTGCAGCTTAGGTTTCACGGTTTTTCAGCGCGCGCATTTAATTTTTTTAAATGGTGTATAAACTTACGGTGCGTGCGTGGACAGTGCATATACTTCCCAGAAAATCGAGGTGGTGTTCAAATGAACAGGTTTGCTTGTGGATGAAGAGTACAGTGCTACATAACTTCCTTTAATATTACAGTCCTGCCTACAGATTGGTGTGTTCCCATGCATAGGCTATTGGGGAGCTACAATGTTGTCTTTATATAATAAATAGATGGACCACAGCTTGGTCTTTATAGATGGATCATTGAGGGGATACAGTTTGGTCATTAGAAGAACAAATTGGGGGAGGGGGCTACAGCTTGGTGTCTTCCCATAAACCATTGAAGGGCTTCAGTTTGATTTCTTCCCATAGACCATTGAGGGGCTTCAGTTTGGTTTCTTCCCATAGACCATTGGTATTGAGGGGCTAAGTACAGCTTGGTGTCTTCATATAGACCATAGAGGGGCAACAACTTAATTGGTGGCTTCACATAGACCTTTGAGGGGCTACAGTATGATGTCTTCCCATAGACCATTGAGGGGCTAGAGCTTGGTGCTTTCCCATAGATCATTGAGGGGCTACAGCTTGGTGTCTTCCCATAAACCATTGGGGGGGCCATAGACCAGGGGCCAAAAACCTTTTTGAATTAATGGAGGTCCAAATAAGTGAGATGGTCTAATATTTTATAAATAATCTTCATGGAGACGTATATTATGTTACGAATATATAAACATTCTAGCTCTTATCCGTTGATGTTGAACATATATACACATTTTAGCAGTGTATACACTTAATAATGATTTATTATTATCAATCATCAATGTATAATAGTGATAAATTGAGTATTAAAAAGTATGCATCATTCATGTTGTTTTCTGTGCTGTTGTCATGTAATTGATATTTTGTGCTGCCTGGGTTTGTTGCTGCGTCGCGAAGTGCCCCACTTCTCACTGCAGACATGTTCCTGTGAGCTTCCGTTCGTCATGCAATTGTCCGTCAGTTAGCTACATCCCCGTCTTGCATTTCACTACTGCTGCTCACATCCATGCCTAGTCCCAAAGAGACGGGTAATGACATTGGCATGTTTGATCAGTTTACAAAACTGTTCCAAGCGGCACCCTGTCGACTGTCGCCTTTTGAGTGTCACAGAGGTGTATTGCAGTCCAGTGAATTTCATCTACAAAGCGTCCGGCCCATTGTCAACTTCCATCTGGTACGGGCTTTAAAATAAGAGCAGTTGCAAGATCTGAGATAAATGAAAAATGCTCTGCCAACTCTCGTCTCAGTGGCCCAACAAATGCTGCGTACATGTCTGATGTTTCTAGCGGGTTTGTTTTCCAGGAGTGTTGAGTACTGCATCCAGTTGACGTTCTGTAGTTATCTCCCACACTAACAACTTGGTCATGGAAGCAGAAACGAACTGGAAGATACAAACTGGAAGTTCTTTGATTAGATGTTCTCTTCCCCTGAGTTGAGCATTCAGCATAGTCAAAGAAGCATCCCATATGGTTCTTTCTCCTATGGAAGATGCACCATGCAAATGCGTGTTGTCATTCTGCAAGCCGCATTGAGTGCAACCTTGCTCTTGGTCCGCGGCTGCATGAAATAGTTTCGCGGGCTG
The DNA here is from genome assembly GCA_963995525.1 of Escarpia spicata. Classification (NCBI taxonomy): domain Eukaryota; kingdom Metazoa; phylum Annelida; class Polychaeta; order Sabellida; family Siboglinidae; genus Escarpia; species Escarpia spicata. The sequence goes on along the minus strand of OZ023214.1, from coordinate 52,741,199 downwards.
CAGATTGCTGATCATTGAGGGGTACAGTTTGGTGTCTTTAGATAGGGCATTGGGGGCTACAGCTTGGTGTCTTTAGATGGACCATTGCAGGGCTACAGTTTGGTCTCTTCCTGTAGACCATCGAGGGGCTACAGCTTGGTGTCTTCACATAGACCTCTGAGGGGCTACAGCTTGGCATCTTTAGATGGACCATTGGGGGGCTACAGCTTGGCATCTAGATGGACCATTGAGGGGCTACAGCTTGGTGTCTTCACATAGACCATTGAGGGCAGGGCTACAGCTTGGCATCTTTAGATGGACCATCGAGGAGCTATAGCGGTTGTAGGTTTTTCGCCAGAAATTTAGCGGTTCAGCACATCTCCCATGGTGCTCGAAGATGCTGTTGGAGATTTTTTGTGAAAATCCGGCTGATTTATCTGTATTCTGGGAGATACACCCAAAGTCCGGGAGACTCCTGGATTTCACGAGAGATAGCTGGTATACATATAAGGAGTACAGATCTTCCAATGAAGTGGAAGACTTGGAAGGTCTGAACATGTTTCTAGTATAAATCTTGGCGTAAATATACTAGAAACATGTTCACACCTTCCAAGTCTTCCACTTCACTGGAAGATCAGCCTTTCCACATTTTGAGAATTTCCAAACCTGATGTTTGGAAGTCTTTTGCCTTCATTAAAACCACACATAAGATCAGAGTGTTTAATGTGCATTAAAATATAGAAATGCAGACAAAAGTTCACAGTGATATGACAACTACAGTACTATATCTAGTCACAATGACGTTAAACAATACAATTAACTAGAATAACACCACCTTTGCCATCTGTTACTACCAAAAGTATTCAATTTTGTTATGTATTTTAATAACTGTTTGATGATGCTTTTTCATAAAGTAAGCATGAAATATATATTTACATTGTATGCACAGCAGATGTGTGCACAGGAAGAACTGAATATACACCACTGCAGGAGGACTGTGTGGCTAATGTAAGGTCTGCTCACAGAGTAGCACATTCAACATGCTCCATTTTGTTAATAAAATATACAATTTTTATACTGCAAATGAAGACACATGAAGATGATAGTAAGCAAGAACACAGTTTAAAAGAAACATCCGAGGCTACCAGATAAGATCATCCAGGGCTGGCTGACAGTCGGCCTTTACAGCAAACAGCTTTATCTCACTCGCGACCGCTTCACGACATCACAACAACGTAAAAGAGCACAGTGATTATGTGATGTCTGTGTGGCTACACTGAGCATGTAGTTGTGGAGGTGTGTGCATGTCAGCGTGCTCCACTCCAGTGCAACTTGCCAGTGGTTATACGACTGTACACATGTGACAAGTGCAGGCAGACATCCTCATGTCGTCAGATTCATACTGAGACAGTGACAAGTGGAGGACACCGAATGCCCAATGCGACTGTCCAATATGGACAACTGTAATGACAACCCTGGGTCGAGTTGTCTAGTCTCCGAGTCTCTGTCCAGTGCCCCACCGGTTGTCACCCCGGGCGTTCATTGGCTGCCGATTAGAGGGTGCCATTCCAAATGATGAAACCCCACCTCTGTGGTTCGGGAAATATTTGTAGCTGAAGAGAAAACAATCGCAGTGAGCAACATAGGATGGCCAAGAGTGATTTGAGGAAGAAACAGAACTAAACTGATTGCCTGAGAAACTGGCAAAATTAACTCGCAAACAAATCATTACACACCCACAACTCAACAGGTAATGTACAACTATCTGACTAAAAACAATAACATTATAAAATCACACAAACGTGAGATATTTACAAGGCATACTCCGTCATGATACACAAGTATCACACATACCACACAAGTATCACACATACCACACAAGTATCACACATACCACACAAGTATCACACATACCACACAAGTATCACACATACCACACAAGTATCACACATACCACACAAGTATCGTGCATGACTAATATCATACATGATACATAAGTACCATACATGACATACTGGTATCATTTATGTTTCTGGATACTTACAGAAACTCTGGCGTTTTGAGGAAGCGGAAGCCCCCAAAATCCTGTGGGTATTTGAACATAAGGAAGAAGTACAGGTGTCCCACTAGGATGCCAACAAGCTCCTGCAGACCCCTGCAACAACAACAACATTACTAGCACCATCCCACTAGGATGCCAACCAGCTCCTGCAGACCACTGCAACAACATTACTAGGACTGTCCTACTAGGATGCCAACCAGCTCCTGTATACCACTGCAACAACAACATTATTAGGACTGTCCTACTATGATGCCAACCAGCTCCTGTAGACCACTGCAACAACAACATTACTAGGACTGTCCTACTAGAATGCCAACCAGCTCCTGTAGACCATTGCAACAACAACATTACTAGGACTGTCCCACTAGGATGCCAACCAGCTCCTGCAGACCCCTGCAACAACTATTACTAGGACCATCCCATTAGGATGCCAACCAGCTCCTGTATACCACTGCAACAACAACAAAATTACTAGGACTGTTCCACTAGGATGCCAACCAGCTCATGTAGACCACTGCAACAACAACATTACTAGGACCGCCCCACTAGAATGCGAACCAACTCCTGTATACCACTGCAACAACATCAACTACATTACTAGTACTGTCCCCCTAGAATGCGAACCAGCTCCTGTATACCACTGCAACAACATCAACTACATTACTAGGATCATCCCACTAGAACGTCAACCAGCTCCTGCAGACCTCTGCAACAACGCCACCTATTGGAATGACAGCTTTACACGGACAAAAACGACAACCACAAATACAACGTGTCTGCGACATGTAAATCTGAATGTATTGATTCTGTATATTGAAATAATATTACCATCACTGACTGGAGAAATCAATAATGAACAAAATGTAGTCCCATATTTACATAGATCAAGCAGTGCAATACATGACATGCCCTTTTTATTTGAGCAGTTAGTACAAATTGTCTGCCCACATTGTAGAGGGATTCTTTCTGAGTAAATATATAATTATTATTGAATTTTTTGTTTTGCCCAACCCCCGTTTCCATGACAGCACTATTGTGCTGTATAGTTCACTTACCCTCCACGGATGATCATGTTAAACCCTACCAGCACCCAGGGTAGATACATTGCCTGCAGACAGATGGAACAACCGATTGTACAAATGAAAGGTTGTTTGGCTGTGATGTTATACACAGTTCTGTCTTCTGCTACATGAAAATATGGACTAACACTTAATCTGTGTGTATGTGAATTCATTTGCATGTTAATAGGCCTGAGAATTACTAGGCCTTACATTTACCACGCCTGACAGTTATAGGCTTGACAGTTACCAGACCTGACATTAACCAAGCCTGATAATTACATCTAAATGTTTTGTTATTAATATTCATGATATGGGTCAAAATGTAACGAAATGAGTCGGATGTCAGCGAACTTGATTTCGAGAAAACAGATTTTACATTGCAGTGATGTTTGACTCATACAGGTCCCTTCACTGGTTAACTCTGTGAGCACATGCGCAATAGGCCCTTTCTTGGCCTCGATAACTGTAGACAACATGCAGTGGCGATAGGTGTGTTGTTAAGAAACATTCCTAATTACTCGGATACTGTTGCGATATTCTCAATAAACAGTTTGCGAAATATATCTTCGACAATTACCATACCCGGTAGTTATATACCACTTTTTGGACATATTATTAATATATCACATATTTGGTTCATATTTACACTATGTTTGAAAAAATGCGATTAGCCAATATTGTGCAGAGAAATCTGTTAAGTGTAACTAAAGTAATTTGAAGCAAACATGTAAACATGTGAACTTCAACTGTGTTTTTCTCAGTTTGAACATTTCTACCCATCATGTTCACTGGAGCATATCACTTTGGCTGTAAGTAAACTTTGTTTTATGTACCATTGGAAAGCTTAATATATCTTCCTTCCAATTGTATTGATAACTCAATTTTTGTATTTTTTTTACATGTGACTCATTTTTTCAATACTCGACATATATACTGGTGCAAAAGGAACGACTGCAAATATATAAGTGATTTGCACTGTACCAGCCAGCAAATGTAAAGTCTCTATAATAGCTCTGTACCCAATACTGACCCATACATACCAAGTAGTACAAAATGATGGACTCACCTTGAATTGTGTTCCAAACCAAAACTGCACAACAGTGTCCTTGTTGAGTTGACACCATACATACAAGACGCTGAGGATCATGGGATCCATCAAGAGCTGAAAACACAACACAGCACACTGAGGATCATGGGATCCATCAAGAGATGAAAACACATAACACACTGAGGATCATGAGATCCATCAAGAGCCGAAAACACACAACACAGCACACTGAGGATCATGGGATCCATCAAGAGATGAAAACAAAACACATTGAGAATCATGGGATCCACCAAGAGCTGAAAACACACAACACAGCATATTGAGGATCATGGGATCCATCAAGAGCTGAAAACACACATCACAGCACACTGAGGATCATGGGATCCATCAAGAGCTGAAAACACACAACACAGCACATTGAGGATCATGGGATCCATCAAGAGCTGAAAACACAACACAGCACATTGAGGATCATGGGATCCATCAAGAGATGAAAACACATAACACACTGAGGATCATGAGATCCATCAAGAGCCGAAAACACACAACACAGCACACTGAGGATCATGGGATCCATCAATAGATGAAAACACATAACACACTGAGGATCATGGGATCCATCAAGAGATGAAAACACATAAAACACTGAGGATCATGGGATCCATCAAGAGCTGAAAACACACAACACAACACACTGAGGATCATGGGATCCATCAAGAGATGAAAACACATAACACCCTGAGGATCATGAGTTTCACCACGAGCAAATGTTTAAATAAAGCAACAACATTATGAACTTCTTTTCTTCAACCAATATAAAATAGATCCTACATAACAAGTCTGTAATACTCTGTACATACTCGATACACTAAGACTAGCACAACAATGACACACACAGTACTGTAGTTAAATGGCAACCATTACTGTAGCAGCTTAACAATAGAGAGCCTGACAAAGTAAATAGCTAACTGAAAAATACATCAACTTTACCATATCATAGCAAATATTTTATTGATTCTGTCAATGCAAATTTTGTTTAACTATATAGTTTTAATCGATTCAGTTGCAGAGAACATTCCATTACATAAATTCACTGGCAGCGTTGCATACTCACCATTATCTCTCCAATAAATCCTATGATCTGATCATATCGTTAAGGATATTTTTCATATTGCAACAGTAAACAACAAATTTAGATAACCATTACGGTTTATAAAGTAACATGCACTAAGAAATTGTACCTCAAAAATGTAATTCACATAGTAGTGACATGTTTCAATATATGAAAACTAACACAAGTTTTGTGATTTGAAAGGATACAACAAGACATATCCAGTTGAAGAGGAGCATGAAGAGATAGTCAGCTGGGCGGCCTTTAAATGTTCCTGAAACATGCAAAACACTAACATGGTCATTCTGTACAATGTCTTGAATTATACTGTTACAATTTCTTTAAACGTCAATTTCTCATTACTGCCAGGTACTGTTTTCTTTTATAATCATACCTATTAGATCACTTTACTTTGATAACAGGTGTTAGCAAAAAGTAACAACTTGATTTGCTGATACATACATCATTATATTACATACACAATAATGTTAACAAGATCAATAATATCGACTTCTATAGTGCCTAGATCCTCAGGAACAAGACACACAAGACAAGTGTCATCATTAGAGCAAGGGACAATCAAAGATTTAGGGTAGGAATGCAATTTTTTTAAATATGCATTTTAAGTTTCTTATTAAAGCTATAGCTTAAAATGATTTAATTGTAATGGGCAGTTCATTTCAGATTCTTGGTGCTGCTACAGAGAAAGATTGGTTGCCTGCCAATGTTAAGGTGGCAGGGGCTGGTATCAGTCAGTTGATTTCTTTACTTTTTTCTTCACAGAACAATGAAGGACCTCCACTGCCAGTTGCAATGACACGTGACTGACCCCAGTGGGTGTCAATCAATCTTGTCTACAGCAACAAGTTCAACAGGTGGCCCTTTGTAACACGATATCATTAAACATTTGTTATTACAAATACAGATTGTAGGGTCAACTTGGTGGGAAAACCTTTGGGGGAATCTCAATAATACAAATGTCTGTCAAATTGTGTTGAAATGAGCCACCTGCCAGTGAAAAAGTCATATTTCTAAGCAAAAAACACATCTGGTGACATTTGTATTATCAGTAACAATCAGGAAGTATTATTTAATGTAACTTTTTATAAAAACTACAATACTTACAAAATTATAACTTGGCATATGAACTCGACTTGTGTTTACCAAAAATTGCACAGGATGGTTTTATGTTTGGTGAAGGGGTCCTGCCAAAAACGCAGTATGGATTTTGACTGTATTTCAACATTGTAGCAAATTTTTTATGAAGCTGTAGCAAATTTAATATGCATTTGTTTACAAAGAAACAGTACAAATGTCAATACCACATTTGTACTTACAAACATACACATTTTTCTTTCAGGGAGTTTCTCAAAATGATTAAATAAAATGACATTTTAGGGTGATTTTTATTACACATTTTTAAATTGTCTTTAAAAGCACGGAAATGTCACTAAACCGCCTAGAAACTTAATTCTTTTTTGTACTAGAGTACTGCTTGATGTCTTAGGTTGTCTGAGAAAAAAATGTTTAGTCTATCTTCAAAACTGTTATTAGAAATGATTAATTGAAAACAAGCATGTCTTAGCCACCAGAACCACCTGAAGTTTAGCTTTAGGAATAGAATGCTGCCATAACTAATTTGGTATATCTTATTCACCACAACACTGTCCTATCATTATTTAGAGATGTTTTGTCCAGTCTGTTTGTGGTTTCATTCTGGCAGGCTCACGATGCCAGTACCATACACACATATTGCATCTGACAGTCTCACCTGACTCGAGTCTTGTGGAGTACGAGTAAAGGAAATAGAGGTTGATGAGATAGTGGAAGCCAGTCTGTGGTGATATCGGGTAGTAAAACAGGGCCGTCACTGGTCGCCAGAACTGCAAACAATTGAATCATTATTCAAATAATGTGCACCCAACTCCTGTGATTTGTCTGCCTTGTGCTTAGTTCGACTAGCAATAATACGTCCTTCAGTTGGTAAGAACACCAATCTGTACTGGTCACAGAAACATTTGCTTTTAAGAAATTACTTGACACAAAAATAAAATGAGCATTACAATTAATTAATTATAGATCAATCATCCATGGAGAATATATGTTATCTTCCTGACCCCACTTAGGTATAAGGTACTTGTGCAGAATTTGTGCATTCTTTGATTTTTGCCTAAACTATACCTCAGTATGTTAATTCCATCAGCCCACATCATCCACTAGAGGCATATTTACAATTATAAAAAAATGTGTCTTAGTGCACATTTGAGGCCCCAAATAGCACCTGGTTTTCATCAACATGCACGTTGATAAATCGCTCATTTCAAGTGCGCTGTGAGGTAACACATGACCGCAGCGGTGCAGTCTGGCACAAATTGAGGGCCATCAGATGCACTTTTTTTAACATTGTCTGAAATGTTGTTTGAATTGTTGAATAAAGGCATCGAGCTATTAACCGTTTCAGAGCCAGCCAAAACTGCGCTGACATACAAGAAGCAACTAGCCTTTTCTTGAGACTTGCCCACAATTCTAAACTTGTATTTTGCTTTGTGTTCAAATATCACCAAGTAAACTAGATGCATTTCCTAAAAGGGTAGATATTTTTCTATTTAGTTCCAGAAATATAATAGTCAGATGACATGTACATGATTTTGCATGGTAAACTTTTTTGGTTACAACTTCTGGTTTATTTTCGCCATTGAACTAGTTCAAATCTAAGAGTAATCTTAAAACCAGCAATTGAGCATCTCCCTTTTGTAATGATAATTTTATCTTAAATATTGGTCAGTTTAAAGGAAATAAGAACAAGGCATTAGCTAAAATCCGTTTTCCATGTGTAAAAAAAGTTTAACATTGTATGTAACATTCGAGAACATTAAAAAATACAGAAAAATACATTTGTAGCATAAATTTGATTCTAAACCCATGTGTGTAGCGATTCCCGCGAAAAATTAAAATTTAATGAGCTAGGCGATCACATGGTATCGTGACATCACATATGACCCACACTCGCATCAGGCCGACCCTTTCCATGCATTCAGAGCATGTTTACAAGGATAGCTTTTGGGTCGAAACGAGCATCAGAATGAGGTATTGTGCAATATTCCGATCTAATATAAACACTAGTCATCATAGAGGAACAAGCAGTTGTCTTACGGTTCCACGTGAATCCAACTTTATTCAAAACAATGTATGCGAATGGGCCTACAAGTCGACTAGATTTCACCAAGCTTGGGCTCGTTTTCAGAATAATTATATCGAATGCAACTAACGGGAGATAATCTACACCAATATACATGCATAACAAACATATATTGTATACAGCTACAGAAAGTAACGTGTATAATCTCATAATATCACCAGAATATCGATATATGTAGGAGTTGTATAATTTATCATGACAACTTAAATCAGTCAGTGAATTTCCGTCGGTGCTGCTAGCTCAGTTGGTAGACACATTGGTTTCTTGTAATTTATTTTATAATCGGGCGGCACAGGTTCAATCCTGACACCAAACCATTGATTTTCTTTACACTTTTTTTAATGTTTTCATGAAGTAATATGAACCAAATCATTTTGTATATGCAGTTTGTAAATATTTTAAAATTTTTGTAGTTATTATTTATTCGCCACAAAACTATGGTAATTATATATAACGATGTTTCTAAATTTTATTTATCCAGACAGATCACAATTTGTTTCATATATATAATTATAATATATTACCGTACAATACATATATATACAATTAATAAATTATATATCCATTATATTATATTTGTTTGGATAAATACAATATTTAAACATTGTTATAGAATTCGCATATTTTATTTTTTTGTGGCGAATAAATAATTACTACAAAAATAAAAAAAATACTTACAAACAGTGCATACATCGATATTCTAGTGATATTATACACATTACTTTCTGTAGCTGGATACAATATATGTTTGCTATGTATGTTTATTGGTGTAGATTATGTCCCGTTGGTTGCATTCGATATAATTATTCTGAAAACGAGCCAAACTCAACGAAACCTAGTCGACTTGTAGGCCCATTCGCATTCATTGTTTTGAATAAAATTGGATTCATGTAGAACCGTAAGATAACTGCTTGTTCCTCTATGATGACTAGTGTTTGTATTACATCGGAATATCGTACAATAACTCATTTTGACACTCGTTTCGACCCGAAAGCTATCCTTGTAAACATGCTCTGAATGCATGGAAAGGGTCTGCCTGATGCAGGTATTGGTCTTATGTGACATCACATCTCGGCATCCCGAAAAGCGCACCAAAAATATGCATATTCGAAAATGTACGGCTGCACAGCATAAAATGTGGAATTTCTAATTAATTTAATTTTTTTGACTTGGTGGACATGGAAATAGATAGCAGGAAGTAATCTAATATGAATTCAAGCAATATATGTTTTTATTCCCTTTAAAATGGTGTCATAGACACAAACCAATGCAAGTACATGTTGCAAAACAATATTGGCGCAATCAACTGCATGGCACTTCTTGGCAAAACTGGTGATCAGTGGCAGTGCAATCAGCTGTCTGTGGCATTGAAAGTGAAACGGCTAAACTTACAGAACTACAATTATAGTGGCGGAATTTAGGTGGGCCGGATTTTACACAAGTGCTCGAATATGTTACATAACCAAAGGCTTAACAGAAATTGTAAATACGGAGTTGGGCCTGCTGTGTTCACAGTATGTGCTATCATGGCTTGGGTCCGAGACCATACTTACCTGAAATCTGTAGACAACCATTTGGAAGTGCAGTATCATGCTCATTGGGCTAACCAAACCTAACTTTCCGATCAGTGGTAACGCTACAGAAGCCGTAAACCAGTACCGGCTTATCTGTGGTATACTACGATACCAAACGCCTATGTCGTTAGATGCCATTTTCGGCGTAAATGTACTATAAAGGGTTGGGTAGTTTGTCTGCTTGACGTTCTGTCGTTGATGCCGATTTTGTTTTCATTCGTCAGTTCCGACGAAACACGACAGACAAGCGTTGGTTTATACGTCAATCAACACTCTCCTGTAAAGAAACGGAGAACAACAATAGTATGAACGGTTCACGATCAACCTATACTAAAAAAAATAGCGACAAAAAACTGGGTTATACTGTCAATGATTCAACAAAATTATCATCTTAAAACTGACGTGGCCCAACGTCGTGCCACCTGCGGGTACCAACGCAACATTGCTCATTGAAGACATGTTCCCATAACGAATACCGGCGAATTCTTACTGAATATTGTTGGTTGGTTGAACGGGTTTTACTATTACGAATACATTATCAATTTGTAGGCATTATGGTTGAGTGACATATTTATTATGTCAAACAGGTAATTAAGAAATATCGAACTGATAGAAAACATAGTAAAAGTGTTGTTAAATATAACTAATTTGCTAGAAAATGTATCTGTACCTCTATATTCATAAGTACTTGCAAAATTTCTTAAGGACACATCAAGCCAGTGTGCCACCGTTATACATAATTTGTATGGGATAATAATTTATGAATGAACCAGCGAATATGACAACTAAATCTTGTACAGGAGGTTTAGTTTCTAGTCTGTTTCTTACGGCCTCTAACTATAGATCCTCCGAATCCGGGACAAAAGCCCCTCTAAATAAAAGCCCCACACAGATAAACCCCTCCGGACATAAGCCCTTCGGACAAAAGCCCCTCAATCTATATAATACATGTATATATACGTATATATGTGTGTGTATATATATTATATGTATATATATATATATATATATATATATATATATATATATATATAACAAGTTCCCTCCAGTCTCTGCCTGGCTGTCCATGCACATGGTGGGCAGAAATAAAGTTACAGAAAAAAAGTCACAAATAGTTTTGTCTAGGTAAATACTCAATCAATATCAATGAATACATTTATTTATTTCACATATAGCCCCTCTGAATAAAAGCCCCACACAGATAAACCCCTCCGGACATAAGCCCTTCGGACAAAAGCCCCTCAATCTATATAATACATATATATATACGTATATATGTGTGTGTATATATATATTATATGTATATATATATTATATGTATATATATATATATATAACAAGTTCCCTCCAGTCTCTGCCTGGCTGTCCATGCACATGGTGGGCAGAAATAAAGTTACAGGAAAAAAGTCACAAATAGTTTTGTCTAGGTAAATACTCAATCAATATCAATGAATACATTTATTTATTTCACATATATTATATAATGACCATAACAAGTTTAGACAAATTATCAATTAAAATAAAGTCATGCGTACACTATACGAAAGAAATTGTACATAATGAGATAATAAAAGAGAAATTATATTATGTTTGAAAAGGAGTAAAGATGAAGTTGTAAACTTATTATTATCTACCACAAAATTAGTCACAGGAAATAAAATCACAACATAATTTTATTTGAAGACTATTCACTGAATCACCGAAATTTATTTATATTGTAAATACAAAGAACTTACAGAACAATAGTACATGCTTGTTTACTTTATGTTTTACTATAAAGTTCACCAGCTGTATTGAAAATACTCAACATATTTTACTAATGATTGACAGCCAATAAATACTGTAGTCCCCATGTTGAATGACAACCCCTTTTGCAAGGTATGTTGCCTATATATAGACAGTGTATAAGGGATGGTCGTTCTACAGAGGTCACACAGTCAGTCTCCTACCTTTCAGTCTCCTCATATACAACATATGTTAGTGTATGATGCAATCCCTGTCGAACACAAACCCTTTTAACATAAAGTAGCTCAATTTTAACATGGCCGTCTCAGCCAGACCTGATTGAGAAGCTTTATGAGACGCATGTTGCTAAAACTGCAGTTTTCTACCACCAAGTGGCCATTGCAGAGTAGTAACACGGTCTGAAAAGTTGACTGACTTAATGACAAGACAGTTAACTCTACAAGAAATCTAGCTGCTATAGGAGAGGGGGGGGAGGGGGAGGGGGCATTAATGAGTGGGGCTTCAGAGGGTAATTACTGAATATACATATATTTTTATTCCTGAGTTATACAGTGCCATTTCTGCTATATGAACCACAAAAACTGTTTTAAAAAACCTGAATCAGTTAGGAATTTTAAAAAGCGTTACTTGTCTTCCAAAGGGACAGAGATGAACCTCAAAGTTTGGTGCCTGAGATGTTGTTTAGCAGGAAACCATTAAACAGCCCAATCTTGGCCTAACGCAGGAGTTTGTGGTGTTTGTGCACATGCGCTGTTGGTTGCTTAAATTAATTAATTATTTTAATGTAGTTAAGGAGATTTGGTGGAAGGTTCATGATGGCTGTTTGAAAAGCAATGATGCTTTCTATTTCAGTGATTTGTGTTTGGATCATGTTCCATATACGGATTGCTCTGCGGTAGAAGGAGAAAACAGCTGCATTAATGCGGCACCTAGAGGCTACATAGTGACCACGGTTTCTTGACCGAGTTAGAAGGCCTGGCAGGGGTTGATCTTAATAATGTTATTGAAAATTTTACAAAATGTCATGGCTTGTTTGATAATGCGTCGTCGTTCAAGAGTTGGCCATCCAAGGATGTTTACTAGGTCTGCTGACTTGGTTTGGCATCTATGATAATTTTAAACAAATCTAGCAGTACTGTCGTATTTTTTCAAGGTGTTTAATTTGGGTGGCAGTGTGTGGGTTGCATATTTTGACCGGATTAGCATGTTATAAGCTATTTCTTTGACTTCGGGTTTGCATGAACCAAGGGTTCTTTTAATCATGACGATTTGGAAACTGTCGGTGATGTGGCTTGCCCAGGTTAATTTTGAATCTAATTTTACTCATATATGGATGGCTGGAGACTGTTGTGAATGTCGAAGAGTGAATATGAGTGTAGTCTAGGTTTAGCTTCGTTTCTTATTGGGAGGTGGACACATTTAGAAATGCTAAATTCCAATACCCCCCACAGACATAATGGTAATGGATTTATATGGCACTTTTACAAAAGATGGATAGTTTTGTCAATATTGACAATCCAGAACAGTCAACTATGTTTATAAATACTCTTGTGTGTTTTGTTTTCATTGTTGAAAATGTTGTGTTTGGTGGAACATGACAAAATTAGCAAGACTCATGTTATTAAATGTATATATTTTATTACCATATTGCATCATACATGTTTTATTGCCATTGACGTTATGCACGATATAACTTAAACTTTAAGCTATACTTGTTGTAACATTATACCAAATAGCGCAACTTAAACAGGTTATGTTCCGCTAATTTATAAATATATTGAAGGAATACGACAGGGTGACAACATATCGCCCAAGCTGTTAACAGAAACATTCGAAAACATATTCCGAAGATTGACCTGGGAAACCAGAGGCTTGAGGACAGAAAGAGAATATCTCAGTCATCTTTGCTTTGCCGAAGACATACTCATACGTGCTACTACACCGCAAGAACTACAAAACATGCTGCAGGAGCTAGCTGATGAAAGTGAAAAACAAGGTCTGAAAATCAACATTTTGAAGGCAAAAGTGATGCTAAAAAATGACACATCAATATATATCAACACTACGCAGATAGAGAACGTTGAAAGCTACATCTATCTGGAATAGCGATACAGTATCAGAGACAAAAGCCAAGACAAGGAGATTCAAAGAAGAATCACCGCCGGCTGGACAGCATTCGCCAAACACTGCGACATCTTCAAGGGTAACTTTGGAACCTGCTTGAAGAGACAAGTCTACAACTCATGCGATGGCCAAAATGTAACCAAATGTGCCAATTTAATATCATAAACAAAACATGTAGGTTGTATATATTGTATAATGGGGGGTTCTTATGCATACCACAATTATCTAAATAAATGCGATATTTAGGTACTACCGGTATGTTTATTTACTGATTATTTCACTTTATACCGGTATTACATACTGTGTTGAAATAAAAAAAAATTGTTTATACTTGTGCCATCATAATGGAAAGTATACACTTGGTTGGTTTGAATTTGTCATCTGTCACAGCAAAGTGGATATTAAATTGCAAAATTGTGAAACAAAGTTTTGTACATTTTCGATTCCACAGATGCTACTTTTGGCTCACATGCAGACCTGTGGGACTTAACACCTGGTTCACTGTGGAGGCTCACATGACCTAGACAGCTACTTCTGGCTCACATGCAGACCAGTGGGACTTAACACCTGGTTCGCTGTGGAGGCTCACATGACTTTGACAGCTACTTCTGACTCACATGCAGACCTGTGGGACTTAACACCTGGTTCGCTGTGGAGGGTCACATGACCTAGACAGCTACCGGGTACTTTTGACTCACATGCAGAATAGACCTGTGGGACTTAACACCTGGTTCGCTGTGGAGGCTCACATTTAGTATCGTGTTTGCAACAAGTATAGCTTTAAAACATAAACTAATTTTACTTTCTGTAGCGATATCAACAGCTAACCATGTAAGCATGAGAAAGACTTGCATTCCTTACTGAGGTTGAAATAAAACCTACTGTCACTGCCGTCTTCTACTCCTATGCCACAACACTGGAATGTTGGTTACAAAGTGTTTGGCAGTGGCTTTGCTTTATACCAACAAGCCTTAGCATTACATAGAACAAAAGCAATGAACATATCATGTTGGCACTGCACAGGATGAATTGCATCAAATGTTCAACTAGCTACTACATCTACAGAAGAATCTCCATCATTCATAGTACATATTCAAAAACATCTCTGATCTGACTTGTTCACTTCAGAAGTTCAGATCACCCAAACTTCAAAGCACCAATACTGCATATACTTCCCATAACTAATTATACAGTGTATATACTATGTAACATATATATATATATATATACCCTTTTGCTTACTGTATATTTGCTAGACATCCTAAGAACAAATGAATGATCACTTGGTGTTACGAAAATCACCTCATCCATCGTACACGTCACAGAGGCTTAAAAGATGGCACTCAGGTTAGTTTTATTATTGTGGCTACTATCACTGCACTCCCACCACCAGGCAATATGCACTTGGAAAAAGTAAAATAATTTGCTTGATTATATAGTAATATTATTATATAAGTAGGTGGCATAAAATAGGGACTATAATTAAAGACATATTAAAAAAAAATTGTGATTTGTTTCAAGCAACCATGAATACAAACAAAATATGTGACATTCTATTTTCTTGTTGTAACTGTCTGTGTGTATTAACATTTAACAGAAACACTGCAAAGGCAGACAATGACAGCATAACTATATATCGTGAAAACATCCACTTACCCCTAGTTATTTTTAAGCAAGTAAAAAATAAAATGTAACAATACACTTCCTTGTGGTACATATGACCCTTGGCAGTGTTTGATAACTGCAAGCCTACTGTTACAATCCAAGGATTCACATTATACATGCAGAAACAAAACCCATTTTGTGCAGTTAATATAATATGCTTCAGCATAACACCATGAACTTTGCCTTCTTAATTAGAATAATTACTCTAATCCAATGATCACGACAAAGAACATTTAAGATCTTACTTAACAATAAAAGTGACAGTACTTTTCCTTTCAACTTATTCTGCAACGTATGCAGACAAATTATATGCTAAAACTTGGCATTGGGAGTAATAGTTTTAAAATGAGTGAAGTGTTATGTTCATATAAGAATATTAAGATATTTTCGATAAATGAATTAAGATAAAAAGCTGTGATACACATGATGGCAACTAAGACGAGGTGTGAGAAGAAGCGAAGGTGAGAACATATGGCAGTACCTTGGTATGCCACATGACAAGTCTACAGGCAAGAAGAGGAAGTGACATGAGATGAGCCATTCCAAGGAGAAGTGTTTCTGCAATGACACGATCTGGCGCACCACTACCGGTAGGTGTCTTACTGACAAAGTGGAGTCGTCAATGAAGTTACATAAAGGAAATTACCTCGTAGGCTCATAATGGATTAGACATCACACAGGATGTGACCTAATAATGGATTTGACATCACACAGGAAGTGACCTCGTAATTAATTTGACATCACACATGAAGTGACATCACAAAGAACATCATAGAGAAAGTGACGTCCCAGTGTGACATCATGAATGCTGTGGAATCACACAGCGACATCATACAGATGATCCCGTGTGAAGTTCATCAAGTAAGACTGAGCCAGCTGTTTCAAGGTTCCATTGGAAAGTTTCGAGCAGTTCTCTGCAGCGTTCACGAGTGGTGACTCCAAGGCGGAACAACTGCTCCACCTTGAGGTACTTCATGGCGTCGTCGACACTCCAGTGATTGGCTGCGAGGGCCGTGTGACACTCCTCCTGTGTCACTCCGTGTACCAAATCACGCACTTGCTCGATCTTGCTCTGCAGCGAACTCATCGATGATGCCGAACTGACAGATGGTAGTGCCACCGTGAGGCCTGCGACATTCTGGTACATGTCAGAGCTGCCTGATGCTGCCCCAGCTGCCTGCCAACCCTTGTCTGAGTCGTGTTTGCGTCGGAGGTCCCCTGTGTTGACAGCTGCCGATAGACATGGGTTGGATGCATCCATATTCTCATACTGCTCCAATTCAGCGTGGCGGTGGCCCGGGGAGCATCGCATGTCAGCCTTATGTCGCTCCTTCTCAGGGAGCAGCCAGTAATGTGTGTAGCTCACCTGTTCCCCAGCCTGCACTACGGGCTGGATCCTCGCCAGGTGTTCCCGCGATGAACTCGTACACAAGGGTGTCACTGAGCTCCTCCCTATTGGCGCCCTCGGTGGTAAGGCAGGGGCAGCATCTGTCGAACGATGCTGTGCGTGATTAGATATCTGCTCACTAACAAGACGATACTTAGCGTCCTGGTGTGATCTTACACGATCCAAACTACGCACATCCTTCACACTGACATCACAGAGAACATCCGCAAATGTTTCTGTGCCCGAAATATTGGCATACATACTTGGTTCTGCCCTGTCTGAGTCAGCATCATAGAAGATGGACTGCCCTACAGTCTTTGTCTCATTAACAGGTGTCCAGTCTTTTTTCTCCCATGATCCCAGTGCACGTTTCTCTGTGTGACCGTTCATGTTGTCCTGCACAGTTTTGTCGCTGTCTTTGGTAAGTGAGAACCCAGCGACAGCATTGTTGACCCACTCAAACGCCTTGTACCTGTCACTACTTACTGTGTCGGTATTGAGGTCATTCACTGATGGCGGTGTTGCGTAGTACGGGTTGTGTGTTGTGGCACCAGGTAGAGTCGTCCATGTGTTGGATACTGGGGATGGTGTTGACTTTGCCTTTATCAGGTCACTGTCACGACTTGGAACATTTGCGTATATCTTTGGTGGCACTTCCGGCAAAATATTTGAATACTCGCTATGTCTTTGGGGAGCATTTACTTTAGGCTGTGTCAAACTGCTCCCCTCTGGCACTGCATGCTGTCTAGAGGAGCTCTGTGGTGACTTGACTACAGTTGGCAACAGCATTGCTAGACTTGTCCGGATCTCAAAAGGATCTGGTGGTGTCGTGTTTCTGTTACCAATCGGCTCCGGCAAATACTGATACTTCTCCGCTATTGAACTGTCCAGCAGAGAAGCCTCACTGCCATGTGATGTCCCATTGGACAGACTTGAACTTTTACCTGTCTCCTTCCTACGGGCCTCGTCAGAGAGGTCAATGAGTAGACTGTCGGTTGTGCTGGAGATGGGCACCGAGACAGACTTTGGTTGGGGCGGTCTCGCTGGAGGGGCACACGTCACTATTTTCTCATTTGTAGATTCATCGCCCAGCTGCAGATAGTTGAACTGACGACCACTGCGAAAACTCTGGTACAAGTACGGACCTGAAACAAGAAACAAAATTTAACTTAGCCTTGATACACAATATTAATTAAATTTAAGAACATAAAAATAACATTTAAAAGCACTTCACTTGGTTTATAAATTTCCTTTATAACCCAAATCTTTCAATTCTGATGAATCATAAACGTCACTATGAAGGTTATTTGTGCTAACAATATCTTATTCTGCTGATGAAGTGAGCTTGATGCAGTTGAAATATACAGAACTAAATCCAAGTTTCTTGTAAGGTAATCATGTTTAACATTTTATTTGTCTATGATATGTGAGATTTCAATTATTGAGTCGGCATATTCACAAAATTTGTCTCATACTAGGTGAAATGATGTTGACAATGTGTGATACAATTATAAACAAATTATTACACTCAATCAATCCCATCGCATATGACAGTCACATGTGCGGATGGTAGGGTTTCATGACGTTTTTGAACAATTTTGCAGCGATATAGGAAAGAAAGTTAATGTTTGCTGCACAACCAGCATTACACAGATGTTGACATGCATGCCGGCTTTCAAACTCATGCATACTCATATACGCATGCATGCATGCACACACACACAGTCACACACAGTCACACACAGTCACACACAGTCACACACAGTCACGCACAGTCACGCACAGTCACGCACAGTCACACACAGACATGCACAGACACGCACAGTCACGCACAGTCACAGACAGACATACAGTCACACACAGACACACACAGTCACGCACAGACACACACAGTCACACACAGTCACACACAGACATGCACAGACACGCACAGACACGCACAGTGATGCACAGTCACGCACAGTCACACACAGTCACGCACAGTCACGCACAGTCACACACAGACATGCACAGACACACACAGTCACACACAGACACGCACAGTCACGCACAGACATGCACAGACACGCACAGTCACGCACAGTCACGCACAATCACGCACAGTCACGCACAGTCACGCACAGACACACACAGACATACAGTCACGCACACACGCACAGTCATGCACAGACACGCACAGACACGCACAGTCACGCACAGTCACGCACAGACACGCACAGTCACGCACAGTCACGCACAGTCACGCACAGTCACGCACAGTCACGCAGTCACGCACAGTCACGCACAGTCACGCACAGACACACACAGACATACAGTCACGCACAGACACGTACAGTCACACACAGACACACACAGTCACACACAGACAGACACAGTCACGCACAGTCACAGACAGACATACAGTCACACACAGACACATACAGTCACGCACAGACACACACAGTCACACACAGACACACACAGTCACACACAGACATGCACAGACACGCACAGTCACGCACAGTCACGCACAGTCACACACAGACACGCACAGTCACGCACAGACACGCACAGACACACACAGTCATGCACAGTCACGCACAGTCACGCACAGTCACGCACAATCACGCACAGTCACGCACAGACACACACAGACATACAGTCACGCACAGACACGTACAGTCACGCACAGTCACACACAGATACACACAGTCACACACAGACAGACACAGTCACGCACAGACATGCACAGACACGCACAGTCACGCACAGTCACGCACAGACATACAGTCACGCACAGACACACACAGTCACACACAGACACACACAGGCACACACAGACGCACAGTCACGCACAGACACACACAGTCACGCACAGACACGCAGTCACGCACAGTCACGCACAGTCACGCGCAGTCACGCGCAGTCACGCGCAGTCACGTGCAGTCACGCAGTCACGCACAGTCACGCACAGTCACGCACAGTCACACACAGACATACAGTCACGCACAGACATACACAGACACATACAGTCACACACAGACACATACAGTCACACACAGACACACAGTCACGCAGTCACGCACAGTCACGCACAGTCACGCACAGACATGCACAGTCACGCACAGTCATGCACAGTCACGCACAGTCACACACAGACACAGTCACGCACAGTCACGCACAGACACGCACAGTCACGCACAGATACACAGAGTCACACACAGACATACGCACAGTCACACACAGACACACACAGTCACACACAGACACACACAGACACACACAGTCACACACAGACACACACAGACACTCACAGTCACACACAGTCACTCACAGTCACACACAGTCACACACAGTCACACACAGTCACTCACAGTCACGCACAGACACGCACAGTCACACAGACACACACAGACACACACAGACACACACAGTCACACACAGTCACACAGTCGCAAATAGTCACACACAGACACACACAGTCACACACAGACACACACAGTCACACACAGTCACACACAGACACACACAGTCACACACAGTCACACGCAGACACACACAGACACACACAGTCACACAGACACACACAAACACACACAGACACACACAGACACACACAGACACACACAGACACACACAGTCACACAGACACACACAGACACACACAGACACACACAGACACACACCGACACACACAGACACACACAGACACACACAGACACACACAGACACACACAGTCACACACAGACAAACAGTCACACACAGACACACAGTCACGCACACACAGTCACGCACACACAGTCACGCACACACAGTCACACAGTCACACACAGACAAATACAGTCACACACAGACACACAGTCACGCACAGACACGCACAGACACACACAGTCACACACAGACACACACAGTCACACACAGACACACAGTCACACACAGACACACACAGTCACACACAGACACACACAGTCACACACAGTCACACACAGTCACACAGTCGCAAACAGTCACACACAGTCACACACAGACACACACAGACACACACAGACACACACAGAAACACAGACACACACAGACACACACAGACACACACAGACACATACAGACACACACAGACACACACAAGGCACTGTTCAAGAGCAAGCTTAAGACACCGTAGAGTGTATGTGACTGGGCTGTGGAGCCTCACGTTTGGGTTGTCTGTGGCGAGACTGCTGGTGGCCTGTGTCTGAGTCTCCAGCCAAGTCTAGTGGCTCCATCGGGTTCCGCAGATACACGCTAAAAATTAAATAACACAAGTTGTGCAAACTCACTCATAAATTACTACAGTACGATTGTTTCACTGATAAAAATCTTCTGTTTATAGACACTCAATTTGGACAAGAAACCATCGCTGATGCAGTCACCAGCTGAACGGTTCAGTTGCTATATAATAATAATCAGAACTTTTAATACAAATGAAAAGTAAAATGTAGTGAAATGGTGCTAAAAGTATGATAAGATAGTGATAAACCAGCTGACTGACAGATGCAACTGACCTCACTGCAAAAGTACCAGCCACTAGTCACTGGGCCCATCTTAGGCTACACCACTGACATAAAGCCTTTCAGATTAATTCAGGTGAACTCGGTGGCTAGTGTGACTAGGGCACTCTTTCGGTCACTCAGTACTTAATCATCAAAGAAGGAGGGGTCTCCCCACTGTTTGCCAGAGGTCTACTTACTCATCAAAGAAGGAGGGGTCTCCCCACTGTTTGCCAGAGGTCTACTTACTCATCAATGAAGGAGGGGTCTCCCCACTGTTTGCCAGAGGTCTACTTACTCATCAACGAAGGAGGGGTCTCCCCACTGTTTGCCAGAGGTCTACTTACTCATCAACGAAGGAGGGGTCTCCCCACTGTTTGCCAGAGGTCTACTTACTCATCAACGAAGGAGGGGTCTCCCCACTGTTTGCCAGAGGTCTACTTACTCATCAAAGAAGGAGGGGTCTCCCCACTGTTTGCCAGAGGTCTACTTACTCATCAACGAAGGAGGGGTCTCCCCACTGTTTGCCAGAGGTCTACTTACTCATCAACGAAGGAGGGGTCTCCCCACTGTTTGCCAGAGGTCTACTTACTCATCAACGAAGGAGGGGTCTCCCCACTGTTTGCCAGAGGTCTACTTACTCATCAACGAAGGAGGGGTCTCCCCACTGTTTGTCAGAGGTCTACTTACTCATCAATGAAGGAGGGGTCTCCCCACTGTTTGCCAGAGGTCTACTTACTCATCAATGAAGGAGGGGTCTCCCCACTGTTTGCCAGAGGTCTACTTACTCATCAACGAAGGAGGGGTCACCCCACTTTTTGTCAGAGGTCTACTTACTCATCAACGAAGGAGGGGTCTCCCCACTGTTTGCCAGAGGTCTACTTACTCATCAATGAAGGAGGGGTCTCCCCACTGTTTGCCAGAGGTCTACTTACTCATCAACGAAGGAGGGGTCTCCCCACTGTTTGCCAGAGGTCTACTTACTCATCAACGAAGGAGGGGTCTCCCCACTGTTTGCCAGAGGTCTACTTACTCATCAATGAAGGAGGGGTCTCCCCACTGTTTGCCAGAGGTCTACTTACTCATCAACGAAGAAGGGGTCTCGCCACTGTTTGTCAGAGGTCTACTTACTCATCAAAGAAGGAGGGGTCTCCCCACTGTTTGCCAGAGGTCTACTTACTCATCAATGAAGGAGGGGTCTCCCCACTGTTTGCCAGAGGTCTACTTACTCATCAATGAAGGAGGGGTCACCCCACTGTTTGCCAGAGGTCTACTTACACATCAACGAAGGAGGGGTCTCCCCACTGTTTGCCAGAGGTCTATTTACTCATCAATGAAGGAGGGGTCTCCCCACTGTTTGCCAGTGGTCTACTTACTCATCAACGAAGGAGGGGTCTCCCCACTGTTTGCCAGAGGTCTACTTACTCATCAACGAAGGAGGAGTCTCCCCACTGTTTGCCAGTGGTCTACTTACTCATCAAAGAAGGAGGGGGTCTCCCCACTGTTTGCCAGAGGTCTACTTACTCATCAACGAAGGAGGAGTCTCCCCACTGTTTGCCAGAGGTCTACTTACTCATCAAAGAAGGAGGGAGTCTCCCCATTGTTTGCCAGAGGTCTACTTACTCATCAACGAAGGAGGGGTCTCCCCACTGTTTGCCAGTGGTCTACTTACTCATCAATTAAGGAGGGGTCTCCCCACTGTTTGCCAGAGGTCTATTTACTCATCAACGAAGGAGGGGTCTCCCCACTGTTTGCCAGTGGTCTACTTACTCATCAATTAAGGAGGGGTCTCCCCACTGTTTGCCAGAGGTCTATTTACTCATCAACGAAGAAGGGGTCTCCCCACTGTTTGCCAGAGGTCTACTTACTCATCAACGAAGGAGGGGTCTCCCCACTGTTTGTCAGAGGTCTACTTACTCATCAACGAAGGAGGGGTCTCCCCACTGTTTGCCAGTGGTCTACTTATTCATCAACGAAGGAGGGGTCTCCCCACTGTTTGCCAGAGGTCTACTTACTCATCAACGAAGGAGGGGTCTCCCCACTGTTTGTCAGAGGTCTACTTACTCATCAACGAAGGAGGGGTCTCCCCACTGTTTGCCAGAGGTCTACTTACTCATCAACGAAGGAGGGGTCTCCCCACTGTTTGCCAGTGGTCTATTTACTGATCAACGAAGGAGGGGTCTCCCCACTGTTTGCCAGAGGTCTACTTACTCATCAACGAAGGAGGAGTCTCCCCACTGTTTGCCAGTGGTCTACTTACTCATCAAAGAAGGAGGGGGTCTCCCCACTGTTTGCCAGAGGTCTACTTACTCATCAACGAAGGAGGAGTCTCCCCACTGTTTGCCAGAGGTCTACTTATTCATCAAAGAAGGAGGGGGTCTCCCCACTGTTTGCCAGAGGTCTACTTACTCATCAACGAAGGAGGAGTCTCCCCACTGTTTGCCAGAGGTCTACTTACTCATCAAAGAAGGAGGGGGTCTCCCCACTGTTTGCCAGTGGTCTACTTACTCATCAATGAAGGAGGGGTCTCCCCACTGTTTGCCAGAGGTCTATTTACTCATCAACGAAGGAGGGGTCTCCCCACTGTTTGCCAGAGGTCTACTTACTCATCAACGAAGGAGGGGTCTCCCCACTGTTTGCCAGAGGTCTACTTACTCATCAACGAAGGAGGGGTCTCCCCACTGTTTGCCAGAGGTCTACTTACTCATCAATGAAGGAAGGGTCTCCCCACTGTTTGCCAGAGGTCTACTTACTCATCAATGAAGGAAGGGTCTCCCCACTGTTTGCCAGAGGTCTACTTACTCATCAATGAAGGAGGGGTCTCCCCACTGTTTGCCAGAGGTCTACTTACTCATCAACAAAGGAGGGGTCACCCCACTGTTTGCCAGAGGTCTACTTACTCATCAATGAAGGAAGGGTCTCCCCACTGTTTGCCAGAGGTCTACTTATTCATCAATGAAGGAAGGGTCTCCCCACTGTTTGCCAGAGGTCTACTTACTCATCAATGAAGGAAGGGTCTCCCCACTGTTTGCCAGATGTCTACTTACTCATCAATGAAGGAGGGGTCTCCCTACTGTTTGCCAGAGGTCTACTTACTCATCAATGAAGGAAGGGTCTCCCCACTGTTTGCCAGAGGTCTACTTACTCATCAATGATGGAAGGGTCTCCCCACTGTTTGCCAGAGGTCTACTTACTCATCAATGAAGAAGGGGTCACCCCACTGTTTGCCAGAAGTCTACTTACTCATCAATGAAGGAGGGGTCTCCCCACTGTTTGCCAGAGGTCTACTTACTCATCAATGAAGGAGGGGTCTCCCCACTGTTTGCCAGAGGTCTACTTACTCATCAATGAAGGAAGGGTCTCCCCACTGTTTGCCAGAGGTCTACTTACTCATCAATGAAGGAAGGGTCTCCCCACTGTTTGCCAGAGGCGTCAGCATGGCCCGTGTGGATGAAGCTGTGTTTCAGGGGTTCACTGATGTCTTCTCCTACAAACATCACAGTCTATTGTCAACAATTACCAGTTCCAGTATTTTCAACAATTATCATCAGTAGTCAACTTGGTTTTGAGTATGACATTCAGTGTATATGAAAGGCATATCATATGTAATTAAAATGTCCAATGCAATATTAAGATGTTCAGACAGGCTCAGCATGCACTGTTGACTTCTAGAGGCATATTAAAGTGATCCGAGGTAGACATGTAGCAAGAGTCAGGGTCTTCGTCATCACTGTGTTTTTTTGCATCTGCAACATTTGCTCAGTTTCATTCCATTTATGCCTCGTTTCAAATATTATGTTATAGGTATAAAGGATATAATGTTCATAAAAAGGAAGGAACTTTTTGTTGTTGCTGTCTAGAGACTTACAGTTTTTACAATAGCATGTACACATATCCATACCTATTTACTGTACAAGTTTCACTTTGGGTTGGGTGAAAACAATGCATTTTGAACCAAAATTTTAACTTTCCTATTTCATATGAATGGTGTATATGAGATATACAAAAAAAATGGTTAAGAAAATAATTTAAATTCTTTGTTGTTGCATAAATTAATTCCATTTTGTAAGATAACAAGACTTGTGTAAATCACATTCTGTGTATACATAGACATAACTTCACTGTTATGGATTATTGAACAGAATGACTATAAGAAATCAATTGTTTTGCACTGTGTGCCAAGTGTGTCAGTTACCTGTGGTCTTCCTGAGGGGATGGACGATTGTTCGCGGGAACTCTCCAACCTCACACGTCCTCTTGTTCTGGCCAAACCAGTACGGCTTCTCAGACCTACAGACAATGCACCTGGTCATCTGGCTAGCTAAGAATGAGGACATTTTGCTCAGAACAAATAACTTGTCAATTTATTTTTGGGTTATTAACCCTTTAGACCTGACGTAATTTTGAAACGTGCTCTGAATCCTCGCAGTATCACACAAGATCACAGTGATATGGATGCACCTAGTTGTATTGCATTTAACTTTATTGTGCTTCATTTTCTAACATTGCAAGTTGTGTTTATCTTAAAGGTAATTAAATTCTGCACAACATACTGCTAAATATAGCAATCAGCTGTTAAATTAAACCTGTGAAACATGATACATTTGTCTGGGTGCCTGCATAGAATGTAATGCATATCTATGAACTCTTGTCAGAGTGTCTTGTCATATTTTCAAACAGTGCTCATTCAAAAATGTCCTGTACAAAGCCACATAGAAGTATAATATACCTAAAGGGTTAAGTCAATAACATTGCTCACAACTGTCTCCATATGTGTGATGCTGACAGATGAATAGTTACACTTGAGTCTCCCGGTCAGCTGCAGAGCGTCAGTGTCACACTAGCAGAATACTTGGTGCAAACTGCACTAAACAACCATTGACAATTCAACAACACTTACTGTTGACAGTTCAGAAGAGCATTAAGGAGATGTAATTGTATGTTTTGAGTTGTGGTACAAAGCGATGACATTACAATATAGTGGTAGATGTGGTGCTACAGTGATAACACTGTGGTGCCACAGTGGTGACATTATGGTGATGCTCTGGTGCCACTGTGGTGACACTGGGTGCCACTGTGGTGACATTGTGGTGTTACTGTGATGACACTGTGGTGCTACTCTGGTGACACTGTAGTGACACTGTTGTGCCACTGATGCTCTACTGTGGTGTCACTGTGGTGACACTGTGGTTCCAATGTGGTGCTACTGTGGTGACACTGTGTTGTGTTGGTGTGTCACCTACCTGCCGTCAATGACAGTGATGGTGTCGTTCTCCTCCACCTGTAGCATTCCCGGGTTCTCAAACTTCCTCAGTGTTCTCATCTCTACGGGTCGCACCTGTCACACGGCCACAACATGACAGCATGGCCTCGCATCCCGTAACTGTCTTAACAAGCTAAATATAACATGTCCAAATGCTGTAGCATCCCCACTGATTATTCTGATAAGTCTTGCGTAGACACTGGTCATATATATTACAGAACTTGTATTGTAATCAGGCAACTTACACACGTATATATATATGAGTTCACTTTTGGCTGTCAAGATTACAAACATAATAATCTACAAAATGAATATGCTAATAAGAAGAGCTAAGTAAAGTTGCCAATAGGGCCTGTCTGTGTGTCATGATACGTGGCGAGATTCCGCGTGAGTGGAGCCGACTGGCTACATAAAGTAACTGATAATACTTAGGGAGTAGGATGCTTTTAGGTTTGGGGTGTAATCACACGAATGACATACAAAGACTGACAATGGTTCTGGGTTCTGACTGACAAAATTAAACTGAAGTGACGGGGGAGTTTCGTAAGTAAACATTTTAAAGTAATTGTCTTAGCCTATGAAAACAGAACAGTGTTCTCATGTGGCTGATGTATCTCCGAATGAAGCACATCAAGTACCGATGTAAATACATCGCCCGAGCAATATTACAGGTATCCAGTTATAACCAATGCTAAAGTTGATTACTGTAACATTGTTACTTACAAAACTTATTCCACCTGTTTGATTTCGGAAACAGGAACATTCATCAGTCTTCGGTCATTCCTGTGATTATACCCCAAATGAAATTATATATCCTATTCCCTATGCAGGCGACAGTGAAAACAAAGCACGAGACTTACAGGCCCTACATTATAATAATAAGCAGTATCTCACTCTTTACAGAAACAAACACTTTGATGAACTAGTGTCTCAAAGCTTATTTTCACGTATTGCCAAGTGTTTCAAGCATGTGCTTGTTCTGTGAATGGTAGTCATATGTACCTATCTCAGCTAAGTGAAGTCATGTGTACCTACCTCAGCTAAGTGAAGTCATGTGTATGTACCTCAGCCAAGTGAAGTTATGTGTATCTACTTCAGCCAAGTGAAGTCATGTGTATCTACCTCAGCCAAGTGAAGTCATGCATATGTACCTCAGCCAAGTGAAGTCATGTGTTTCTATCTCAGCCAAGTGTAGTCATGTGTATCTACCTCAGCTAAGTGAAGTCATGTGTACATACCTCAGGCAAGTGAAGTCAAGTGTACCTACCTCAGCCATGTGTAGTCATGTGTATGTACATCAGCCATGTGAAGTCATACATATGCACCTCAGCCAAGTGGAAGTCATGTGTACGTAACTCAGCCAAATAAAGTCATGTGTACCTCCCTCATCCAAGAGTAGTCATGTGTACATACCTCAGCAAAGTGAAGTCATACGTATGTACCTCAGCCAAGTGAAGTCATGTATACCTCCCTCAGCCAAGTGAAGTCATGTGTACCTACCTCAGCCATGTGTAGTCATGTGTATGTACATCAGCCAAGTGAAGTCATACGTATGCACCTCAGCCAAGTGAAGTCAAGTGTATGTACCTCAACCAAGTGAAGTCATATGTACGTACCTCAGCCAAATGAAGTCTTGTGTATCTCCCTCAGCCAAGAGTAGTCATGTGTACATACCTCAGCAAAGTGAAGTCATACATACATACCTCAGCCAAGTGAAGTCATGTATACCTCCTTCAGCCAAGTGAAGGCATGTGTACCTCCCTCAGCCAAGAGTAGTCATGTGTAGGTACCTCAGCCAAGTGTTGTCATATGTATGTACTTCATCCAAGTGAAGTCATGTGTTTCTACCTCAGCCAAGTGTAGTCATGTGTATCTACCTCAGCTAAATGAAGTCATGTGTATGTACCTCAGCCAAGTGAAGTCATGTGTACCTACCTCAGTCATGTGTATGTACCTCAGCCATGTGAAGTCATACGTATGTACCTCAGCCAAGTGAAGTCATGTGTATGTACCTCAGCCAAATGAAGTCATGTGTACATACCTCAGCCAAATGAAGTCATGTGTACCTCCCTCAGCCAAGAGTAGTCATGTATATGTACCTCAGCCAAGTGAAGTCATGTGTACGTACCTCAGCCAAGTGAAGTCATGTGTATGTACCTCAGCCAAGTGTAGTCATATGTATGTACCTCAGCCAAGTGAAGTCATGTGTATGTACCTCAGCCAAGTGTTGTCATATGTACGTACCTCAACCAAGTGAATCATGTGTATGTACCTCAGCCAGGTGTAGTCATATGTATGTACCTCAGCCAAGTGAAGTCATATGTATGTACCTCAGCCAAGTGAAGTCATGTGTATGCACCTCAGCCAAGTGTAGTCGTGTGTACCTACCTCTGCCAACTGAAGTCACATGTACCTACCTCAGCAAGGAGATCTTTAAGAGCCTCAAAGGTTGGCCTGTCCTGGGGCTTGTAGCTCCAGCACTGCAGCATCAGCTGGTAGATGTCTGTGGGGCAGTTGGTGGGACGAGCCAGCCTTGCCGCCTCCTGGTCTATCTTCTGCAGGATCTGACAACACACATGGATATGTTAAGTCTCCCTAAGTTGCCTGTCAATGCTGACTGTCACATGGGACCTGTCAATGCTGACTGTCACATGGGACCTGCTCACTTCATTAACAGCAGTGCATATGTCTCCACTTCTGACACTAAATGTTGCGGTGATTGCACAAGTGACTTGCAATTTTTCATCACACACAAGGAACATACAGAAGAGATATGTATCAATTTATAATAACACAGGAGCACACCATTAGCTTAATTATTCCGATTTCTTGATCTATATTTCTACTAAACCACTGTTTTACTAGGAATTTTTTTACTTTTTGTTAAAAAAAGTACAGAAAATAACCACACACTTCTTTCCATCATTTCTTTATACACATGACGAGAGACGTTGATGTGGTATTCATTAAAAAGGGACATTATATGATTATAGCACCTCAAATGTAACTGTTCAATACATTTATAAAAGGATACGTTGTGGCATTAAAATGTCAATCTTTAAAATCAAAAACAAGATTAATAATATAAAAGTGTGTATAGATCAGTATTTCTCATTAACTTGCAACATATTTTATGTCTAAATGTGTGTGTTCTGAAGAAAACCAAAAATCTACACCAAATTATAAGTGGTATTTTGAAACATAGAAGTGAAACAAACACTATTAATATATCCATGGTATCATTACAGTTGTATTACAGCCTTCTGTGTTACCATTCCAACCACCGAGGCACACACATAGTCTAGATTGCCACTTGTCTGGTTTGTTAAGGCTAATTTTTGGCTGAATCGTTACTTGCCGGATAAAAGCATAAAAATTGGACCATATATGTGAAATTTCAGGGCGATTCCGATTAGAGGGGGTTCCACATCAGATTTTGTGTCCTTGACCTTGAATTTCAAGGTCAAATGTTACTGAATGTGAAATATATATTTTTTAATACCACCACTGTTTTTGTACATGTGTGTGTATAATTATGTATGTATGCATGTATGTGGGCATGTACGTATATCTATGACCTTGAATGTCAAGATAAAATAGTTTTTTCAAAAACATCCCTGTTTTTGTTTATATGATAATAATGATAATGAATGTAATATTTGTCAGTACCATCGCCGTTTTTGTACGCATGCATACCGGATCCAAATCTGATGTTGCGTTCTTGAACATGAATGTCAAGGTTACATGTCAGTAACCTGGAAATGTCAAGCAGGATGACTGAAGATGCAGTCTCATGGCTGCTCATCATGTTGCGCAGGACCGAGCTCGGACAGAACTAGAAGCAATATCAGCAATGCTGCCCTTGTTTGCTGAGAAATCAAACTCACCAGCTATGGCGAAGCATGCTATGGAAGTGGTGATTGCTGTCACATAGTACCTAAATCCTGGACAGATTTCCATCTTGTGGTGTGACCAACCACTGTACGTGCTAACGAAACACATTCAGTGGGCTTTCCCCCGAACTCTGTTGTTATGATGCTTGGAGAGCTCCACAACAACTAGCGAGATGCGCCACGAAGAAACCTTGGCTACTCAGCGAACGTTCCATTCCGATGTGTCTGCACTTGTAGGTGTCATTTGGCAACACGTAAATTCCTTTGAGGTTGAGTGCAGCAGTCTGGTTGTGCTCCACAGCCAATCATGCGATCCTGAGTGCATGGTGGAGACCATATCGGAGCTGGAGACTGTGGGCAGGCACAATATGAGGCATTCCGGTTGAACATCTTACACAAAAGGAGCACACCATTCAGCAACCAACATTTCCCACCCTCTCTATCACAATTTGATAAAGTGAGGTTTGGTACAAAGTCGGAATTGCTGTCTTGTCTTGATGTTCCCGACCAAACAGAGGCTTATCCATTTGTAGATGCAAAGGTTTTAGACGGACCTGTCCTAACTCACATGTTGACCCCCACAGGCTGCGCAACGTTCCAGGAATACGCAGAGCAAGTGTTCATACCATTCATCAAGAGGGAACTTGAATCAACATCGAGGATGGACATTGTGTGAAATAAATATGTCGATACCAGCTTGACACTAACAGGGAGAAGCGCAGACACAGTGGAGGAGTGCGAGTTACAAGACAAGCTAAGGTTCCAACGAAAGAGCCAGAGTTCCTGCGGGACTCAAAAACATGGAGGATCTTTTCAAGTTTCTTGGAGAAGCAATCCAGACGGAGCAATGGCCAGAAGACAAGGTGGTGAGCGTGACAACTGGAGACAGTGTAGCTGCTCATGGAACAGTCATGGATGAATTGTGTTCCCACGAGGAGGCAAATATGCGTGTAGTGTTCCACTCACTACACGCTCTTCAGCAAGGGGCGAAGACAGTCGTGGGGTGCACTGTAGACACGGATGTTGTCATCATCTTCGTTGGATTGTTCTTCTGTTTGACAACGACCGTCGGTAACTTCCAACTGTCGGTGGCATTCAGAAGAGGGCGAAACTTCAGAAACATACACGTCAACACCATTTCTGACAGCCTTGGAGAACGGAAGGCTAAGGGACTCCTGATGGTCCATGCCATGACGGGCTGTGATGTAGTTTCAGCGATCCATGCCACTCACCTGTGTGTCACATGAGACACACTGCCACTCACCTGTGTGTCACATGAGACACACTGCCACTCACCTGTGTGTCACATGAGACACACTGTCACTCACCTGTGTGTCACATGAGACACACTGCCACTCACCTGTGTTCCATTGTAGCCGAACCAAGGCTCCTCTCCATTAGAGAACATCTCCCACAGCGTCACTCCAAACATCCACGTATCACTGGCATGGGAGAACTGACGTACCTTGAGACTCTCAGGGGCACACCTGAACACGCATCAGACAAGGTCACAGGGATAATTGAATCACTACACCACATTCACTGTAATAGCATTCTAATTTACATTTTTGATTATCAAAGGAATATTGGTTTTATTCACAACATCGGGTAACTCGTGAACGTGTGAACAACCTCATGTTAAAGTACTGTATAAAGAAATGGATTTGCTGTTTTTCATGTAATGTTGATTAGATCTGGTCATACAACATTTTACAGTTAGTCTGATGATCTTAACAAAGGGTTAGTAACAAATACGTCCAAACATACTAGAGATTTAATTTTCCACAAAATATGTCTGAAAAGAAACTAGCAAAGACATTGCCTTAGGAGGAACTTGAAATAAAACAAGAGTGAGGTCGACACAAACCATGCGAACGGGACCTTCTTGTGTTCCGTCATCACGTAATGGTCCTCCTGACTCGGTAGTGCACGCATCAGACCAAAGTCTCCAATTTTCACCTGCAACAACAGTCACTTGTATAGTGACAACAAACACAGTCACCACTACAGCAACAACAAACACAGTCACCACTAAAGCAACAACAACCACAGCCACCACTACAGCAACAACAAACACAGCCACCACTACAGCAATAACAACAACAGTCACCACTACAGCAACAACAATCACAGTCACCACTAAAGCAACAACAAACACAGCCACTACTAGAGCAATAACAACAACAGTCACCACTACAGCAACAACAAACACAGTCACTACTACAGCAACAACAAACACAGCCACCACTACAGCAATAACAACAACAGTCACCACTACAGCAACAACAAACACAGTCACCACTACAGCAACAACAAACACAGCCACCACTACAGCAATAACAACAACAGATACCACTACAGCAACAACAAACATAGCCACCATTACAGCAACAACATACACAGCCACCACTACAGCAACAACAAACACAGCCACCACTACAGCAATAACAACAACAGTCACCACTACAGCAACAACAAACACAGTCACCAGATCAGCAACAACAAACACAGTCACCACTACAGCATCAACAAACACAGTCACCACTACAGCAATAACAACAACAGTCACCACTACAGCAACAACAAACACAGTCACCATTACAGCAATAACAACAACAGTCACCACTACAGCAACAACAGACGCAGCCACCACTACACCAATAACAACAACAGTCACCACTACAGCAACAACAGACACAGCCACCACTACAGCAACAACAAACACGGTCACCAATACAGCAACAACAAACACAGTCACCACTACAGCAATAACAACAACATTCACCACTATAGCAACAACAAACACAGTCACCACTACAGCAACAACAAACACAGCCACCATTACAGCAACAACATACACAGCCACCACTACAGCAACAACAAACACAGCCACCACTACTGCAACAACAAACACAGCCACCACTACAGCAACAACAAACACAACCACCACTACAGCAATAACAACAACAGTCACCACTACAGTAACAACACAGCCACCACTACAGCAACAACAAACACAGCCACCATTACAGCAACAACATACACAGCCACCACTACAGCAACAACAAACACAGCCACCACTACAGCAACAACAAACACAGCCACCACTACAGCAACAAACACAGCCACCACTACAGCAACAACAAACACAGCCACCACTACAGCAACAACATACACAGCCACCACTACAGCAATAACAACAACAGTCACCACTACAGCAACAACAAACACAGCCACCACTACAGCAACAACAAACACAGCCACCACTACAGCAATAACAACAACAGTCACCTGTCACTGAGAGTGAGTGTATTACGAGGCTATCACTGAACCGTGACTAACCTTCTCTGGTGATGCGAGGAGTATGTTGCGAGCTGCGAGATCACGGTGGATGAAGTGGTTGGTCTCGAGGTAGGCCATGCCAGTGGCTATCTGGATGGCATACTCACACAGGATAGAGATGAGATAGCGGTGGCCATCTCGCCTCAGACGGTCAATGAGGGCTCCCAGTGGAGCCAGCTCTGTCACCTACAACGCATACAACACTTTCACAAACAACATTACAATGAATACTCACTGCCACACCAACACAGTCATCTATCGTGCAAACATCATTTCCATACATCTCGTGGAGCTTATTCCATACGTTTCTGAACAAAGGAGCTGCATCGTCTTCATCCTCGTCTTGACGCTCAACACCTTAGACGAATCCCGTTTTTGTAGGAGTTTAGAAGTGTTTCCGGTTTTAGTTTGTTACACGCTGGTTTCAGGGCAATGACGACATCCAACATAGTTAAACTTTTTGAGAAAATGGTGCGACTCCTTCTGATGCCTCTAGTCTCCTGGTGGCTAGGATGTACCGGTAATGGAACATCATGTTCTTGGTTATATCAGCGTCCATTGGCCTGGTGATGCTGGTTGTATTAGATGGGTGAAGACGTGACGCCTAAGTGCGTTGCTGTGGCTGTCTGGATTATTTTTTTGAATAGCCGTTTCACTTTTTAGTTCATCTGAAGAGAGAATTGTTGAAGAGTTGCTTGGAGAATTTAATACTCCAAGCAACCAAGTGATTTTGTTGAATAGTGCGATCCGACTTAGGCGAGGAAAAACACATTATCTCGGATCAAATGGACCGACTCAGTTATTCCGAGTTGGGCGAAGATCCGACTTACATAATCAGACTTAGACAAAGATTTTTATGGGAAATACATTACAAATCAACCGTTCCTCGGAATTCTATCCAAGTTGAGCGAAGATCCGACTTAGGCGAATCCGACTTAGGCGAGGTTTACTGTAGCTGAGTGAACTGAAGCAATGTAGAGTAAACGAACTTGCCCAAGGTTCGACACCGCTGCACAGGTTTTGAACCCACGTTCTCTCAGTCGAGAGTCTGAAGCTCTTTTACACTGTGCTACTGCGTTCCGCCAAAAAGCATACAGCATACGTAATTACCAATTATTTGTATCATGAATGAAGCTACAAAGCCCTGTTAATACCAGAGGTAGTAAAATGGGGATAACATGATGTCAGGACTCATCTACCCAGTTGTAAGCTTTTGGACTGCTAATAATATAAATAATTTTTAAGTGTCCGAATACATAATCATTAACTTGGCAACATTCAATAGTACGTATTATAGCAGTTTTTTTTAATTAAACTAGCCACTATTACAAGCAATTATTTAAAAAATAGTTTGCAATGTTGCAAGTAGGTTGATTGGCTCATCTAGTCACATGACTTACCATCATGAGAGGGGACGAGAGAACAACGCCGTAGAGTCGAATCAGGTATGGGTGGTCCAGCTTGTGCATGACATTCACCTCCTTGACGAAGTCTTCAAATGCCCCGGGCATGCTCAGTACGTCGTTCTTCAGTATCTTGACCGCAACGGGAACTTTGCAGCCCGCCGGGGTTGTCCAGTCACCCTTGCGCACTATGCCGAATGAACCATCCCCGAGCTTGCCGTAGAGAAACAGGTCATTCTCGTTGACAAGACAAGTGAGGCCTGGATCACTGGCCAGGTTGGCCGCCACACGCTTCCTCGCACCACCACCAGGGGGCACCTTGTCTTGTCTCGAGCCAGGCAGGATCTACAGGCATACAAGTGTTATAGACAGAAGTGGAGTTGTTTAAAGAAAGAAAGACACAAATGCAGTAGTCGATAGATATAAATGGAGTTATCAAGACATTGATGGAGTTATCTAAAACACAATAGACTAGCTGATGCCGAAGTGAAAAGATTGTAACCTGAGTAAAACAGGGAAGGCCCGAAGGTACTTTGAAACGGACCAATTGGCAACTGGGTAGATGAGTAGACTACGTGATGAGTGTCACGGCGATTGCAGTTTGAGTAATTTATGAGTTTTAAATACATCTGTCCTTAAGAATCATGGCATTAGTACAGAAACGTATTTATGCCCATATCAGATCGCTTGTATGTAGTGATATTATAACACATGACCTGCCACAAGTACAGTACTTAAGAAATATGGTATGGTCCCCTCCAGCCACACTGGAGACACCTAATGTTGTCACGGGATGTCAACCAAGGTCAAAGTTTCCCGAAGTTTTCCGAGAGATTCTGGTGCACGATGAGCATGCCTATTGGAGTTATCTACAGAAACAAGTGGAGTTGTCTATAGACACAAGTGGAGTTGTCTATAGACACAAGTGGAGTTGTCTATAAATATTAGTGGAGTTATCTTAAGACACAATTGGAGTTGTTTAAAGACACAATTTGAGTTATCTAAAGACACAGTTGGAGCTAAAGACACAAATAACACACAATTTGAGTTGCCTAAAGACACAATTGGAGTTATCTAAACACAAAAAGGAGTTGTCTAAACAAATAAGTAGATTGTCTAAAGAGTAAAGACACAAGTAGAGTTGTTTACAAACACAAGTAGAGTTGTCTAAAGATTAAAGTGACCTTACCTATATTAACAAGTTATCCAACGAATATATTTGCACTGTTATGTTATGAAATATGTGAAACCAATTCAACTAAGAGGCTGCGAAAACAGTGTGGTTTATCTACACGCACAACTAGCAATGTCTGCCAGTGGCTTGACTGACCAAGATTAGTACTTTACATTGGCAAACATTAAATCTGATGTTCTACGTAGCATGCCTTGCATCACTGCAGAACAACACGTCTCAATGGTTTAACTTGCTTTAGTTCAATAGTGTCATAGGGATTGAGCAAATAATAATGGGCCAACAACCCTTGATTGGCCACACCCCACATGCCTCTACTGATGTATGTTCTTGTGAACAGGTGGCGGAATGGAACAAAGGCAAAAGAGAGCAATGGTCAACTCAGATGGAAAGCTCCACAGAATCTGCAAGTCTAAAGGCTGGGAAACACTAAGACTTTTCACCCAACCAAATGACATCAGACCAAACCACGTGAGACCACATGAGACTGCACTGTCTCCACCACAGCGACAGGCACCGATTGGGCCATACTTGAAGCTCGTGTGACTTCATAATCACGTAAACTTGAAAACTTTAGAATACATCAGATCGACACCGACAACAATTGAAACATGACAATTTTCCAGTTTACAAATTTATGATGTCACACTGGCTTCAAGTACGGCAAAATCGGTGCCAGTGGTGTAGTGGATGCAATACAGTCTGACGTAGTATGATGTGGTCCGACGTAGTTTGGTCTGGTCAGGTAACTTTGGACAATAACCGCCAGCGTATGCCAACCTTTATGCCGACATTTGACACAGAACAATGCATAAATAATGCTCACAGGACATTGGCCGGAGTGGGGCAGATGATGACTGTCTCTATAATGGTTGGACACTGGTATGATGGGTATGTTACTTTATCAAATCCAGTCCCTTCATTTGTCATGGTTCATCATAATTTACTCTAGACCTTACCCCTGTAATCACAACATGTTAATTCAACTAAGTTTGTTATTTACACTAAATTAAATACATAAATGTGTCTGAACACAGCACTATTAAGCAAAGACCAAAGTCATCATCTAATTAAATATTTGGAGATAGACATCTGTGAGAGTCTGAGGCATCAATGTGAAATGTTATGGCAACAAAAGTTGCTGACACAGAACCAGTCCATTACTGTGCAGTCAAACTGAAGGACGGCCGCTCCATCAGTGTCTCACCAACAGGCTGATGGGGTCACTGCCACCTGCACACTCACACCAGCCACACTCCATCAGTGTCTCACCAACAGGCTGATGGGGTCACTGCCACCTGCACACTCACACCAGCCACACTCCATCAGTGTCTCACCAACAGGCTGATGGGGTCACTGCCACCTGCACACTCACACCAGCCACACTCCATCAGTGTCTCACCAACAGGCTGATGGGGTCACTGCCACCTGCACACTCACACCAGCCACACTCCATCAGTGTCTCACCAACAGGCTGATGGGGTCACTGCCACCTGCACACTCACACCAGCCACACTCCATCAGTGCCTCGCCAACAGGCTGATGGGGTCACTGCCACTTGCACACTCACACCAGCCACACTCCATCAGTGTCTCACCAACAGGCTGATGGGGTCACTGCCACCTGCACACTCACACCAGCCACACTCCATCAGTGCCTCACCAACAGGCTGATGGGGTCACTGCCACCTGCACACTCACACCAGCCACACTCCATCAGTGTCTCACCAACAGGCTGATGGGGTCACTGCCACCTGCACACTCACACAAGCCACACTCCATCAGTGTCTCACCAACAGGCTGATGGGGTCACTGCCACCTGCAAACTCACACCAGCCACACTCCATCAGTGCCTCACCAACAGGCTGATGGGGTCATTGCCACCTGCACACTCACACCAGTCACGTACCCTGGTATACTTGCACAGCCATATACCCTGGTAAACTCACACAGCACCAGCCATATACCCTGGTATACTCACACAGCACCAGCCATGTACCCTGGTAGACTGACACAGCACCAGTCATGTATCATGGTAGACTGACACAGCACCAGTCATGTACCATGGTAGACTCACACAGCACCAGCCATGTATCATAGTAGACTCACACAGCACCAGCCATGTATCATGGTAGACTCACACAGCACCAGCCATGTATCATGGTAGACTGACACAGCAGCAGTCATGTACCATGGTAGACTGACACAGCACCAGCCATGTATCATGGTAGACTGACACAGCACCAGCCATGTATCATGGTAGACTGACACAGCACCAGCCATGTATCATGGTAGACTGACACAGCAGCAGTCATGTACCATGGTAGACTGACACAGCACCAGCCATGTATCATGGTAGACTGACACAGCAGCAGTCATGTATCATGGTAGACTCACACAGCACCAGCCATGTATCATGGTAGACTGACACAGCACCAGCCATGTATCATGGTAGACTCACACAGCACCAGTCATGTATCATGGTAGACTGACACAGCACCAGTCATGTATCATGGTAGACTCACACAGCACCAGCCATGTATCATAGTAGACTCACACAGCACCAGCCATGTATCATGGTAGACTCACACAGCACCAGCCATGTATCATAGTAGACTCACACAGCACCAGCAATGTATCATGGTAGACTCACACAGCACCAGCCATGTATCATGGTAGACTGACACAGCAGCAGTCATGTACCATGGTAGACTGACACAGCACCAGCCATGTATCATGGTAGACTGACACAGCACCAGCCATGTATCATGGTAGACTGACACAGCACCAGCCATGTATCATGGTAGACTCACACAGCACCAGCCATGTATCATGGTAGACTGACACAGCACCAGCCATGTATCATGGTAGACTCACACAGCACCAGCCATGTATCATGGTAGACTGACACAGCACCAGTCATGTACCATGGTAGACTCACACAGCACCAGTCATGTATCATGGTAGACTCACACAGCACCAGTCATGTATCATGGTAGACTGACACAGCACCAGTCATGTACCATGGTAGACTGACACAGCACCAGTCATGTACCATGGTAGACTCACACAGCACCAGTCATGTATCATGGTAGACTCACACAGCACCAGTCATGTATCATGGTAGACTGACACAGCAGCAGTCATGTATCATGGTAGACTCACACAGCACCAGCCATGTATCATGGTAGACTGACACAGCAGCAGTCATGTACCATGGTAGACTCACACAGCACCAGCCATGTATCATGGTAGACTCACACAGCACCAGTCATGTATCATGGTAGACTGACACAGCACCAGCCATGTATCATGGTAGACTGACACAGCAGCAGTCATGTACCATGGTAGACTCACACAGCACCAGTCATGTATCATGGTAGACTCACACAGCAGCAGTCATGTATCATGGTAGACTCACACAGCACCAGCCATGTATCATGGTAGACTGACACAGCACCAGCCATGTATCATGGTAGACTGACACAGCACCAGTCATGTACCATGGTAGACTCACACAGCACCAGTCATGTATCATGGTAGACTGACACAGCAGCAGTCATGTACCATGGTAGACTCACACAGCACCAGCCATGTATCATGGTAGACTCACACAGCACCAGTCATGTATCATGGTAGACTGACACAGCAGCAGTCATGTACCATGGTAGACTCACACAGCACCAGTCATGTATCATGGTAGACTCACACAGCACCAGTCATGTATCATGGTAGACTCACACAGCAGCAGTCATGTACCATGGTAGACTCACACAGCACCAGTCATGTATCATGGTAGACTGACACAGCACCAGTCATGTACCATGGTAGACTCACACAGCACCAGTCATGTATCATGGTAGACTCACACAGCACCAGTCATGTATCATGGTAGACTGACACAGCAGCAGTCGTGTACCATGGTAGACTCACACAGCACCAGTCATGTATCATGGTAGACTGACACAGCACCAGTCATGTACCATGGTAGACTCACACAGCACCAGTCATGTATCATGGTAGACTCACACAGCACCAGTCATGTATCATGGTAGACTGACACAGCAGCAGTCATGTACCATGGTAGACTCACACAGCACCAGTCATGTATCATGGTAGACTCACACAGCACCAGTCATGTATCATGGTAGACTGACACAGCAGCAGTCATGTACCATGGTAGACTCACAAAGCACCAGCCATGTATCATGGTAGACTCACACAGCACCAGTCATGTACCATGGTAGACTCACACAGCACCAGTCATGTACCGTGTAGACTCACACAGCACCAGTCATGTACCATGGTAGACTCACACAACACTAGCCATGTACCATGGTAGACTCACACAGCACATGGTAGACTCACAAAGGAGGGAAGAACAGATGGGAGGAGGGAAGAACAGACTGGAGGAGGGAAGAACAGACAGGGGGAGGGAAGAACAGATAGGAGGAGGGAAGAACAGATGGGAGGAGGGAAGAACAGACGGGAGGAGGGAAGAACAGACAGGGGGAGGGAAGAACAGATGGGAGGAGGGAAGAACAGATGGGATGTATCCCACTGGATGGATGGGTCAACTACAAAAGCTGTTGTTTCCCTGAGACCCTGACTACACTGTCTGTGTCGTACCTTGTCAAGGATGCCTTTCTTGTTCTTGTTCTTGTGTTTCTTGACTGTGTCGAGGAGTCTGCGTATGGCCGGCCGACCCATCCCTATCTTCTCCAGGTCTTCCGTCTTCACATAGTCAAAGTGGGACAACCTGCAGACCCAACACTGTCACCATGACACACTGTCACCACGACATACAGTTACCATGACTCACTGTCTCCATGACACACTGTCACCATGACACAATGTCACCACGACACAATGTCACCATGACACTGTCACCATGACACACTGTCACATCACGACACAGTGTCACAGCATGACACACTGTCACGTCACAACACATTGTCACATCATGACACACTGTCACATCATGACACACTGCCACAGCACGACCCACTGTCATGACACACTGTCTGCATACATGACACCCTCTGTCACACCATGGCACATCATGACACACTGTCACACCATGACAAACTGTCACACCATGATGATTTCACGACAGAGAAAAACCGACCCAAACATAACAGACACTATGTGACAGAAGTGTTATGAACACATGACACAGACATAGTAATGGAGAGGCAATAGGAACCATGTGGCAGGTGTGTCATGACCTCATTTATTAATTTTATTATTGTACTTATGTTTCAACCTGACATTGAGCACCTTCTATCATCAGATGTCAGTCTGGATTGG
Organism: Escarpia spicata; assembly: GCA_963995525.1. Lineage (NCBI taxonomy): Eukaryota > Metazoa > Annelida > Polychaeta > Sabellida > Siboglinidae > Escarpia > Escarpia spicata. The sequence continues at coordinate 52,699,338 of OZ023214.1, read as the reverse complement.
TAAGATGACTTTATAATGAGAACACGCACAGTCGCCCTTCACATTGATGCGAAAATAGTCACAATACCTGAAATAAACACATTGTGACATCAATTGGAAACTGACTTGTCTAGCAGCTCAACCAACTCTCCGACTCCTTGCATGTCTATAATGATAAGCCTGTTATGTTTCTAGTAATGATCTTGAGTGTAATAATGATAAATTAAAGAGTAACAATTTCCACTCAACGCATTTTATTTTGTAGTGTCCTTTCAAAGTAAACTGTTTATAACTATACTACCCTGAGGTATGTTCTGACATCACCAAATTGTAAGCCTAATTGCTAGAATTATGGACATTACAAATGCAGATCACATAAAGATTAAGAGACTAAACTGACACTGCCATCATATATTCACAAATAAAATAGAGATAACATGGAGACCACATAATTACACAAACGACTAAAACTATATTGTCGTCATTATTCGCAGATAAATTAACGATATGTGCATCACAAAGTTAAGTACAAAAACTAAGTAATGATAATAATGTTGTTATTATTGGAATATTCATGTTTCAAAATAAATAAGATGACAAAGTGACAATATTACTATTGCACAAGTTGTGCCTCAAATGAGACAAAACAAAAAAACTACTTTGTCATCATGAACTTAACACACACTAAACTATGTGGATAGACAGCACATATTATAATACAAAGGTATAGCTCTACAAATGATAGGCGTATGTAGTTTAAATATCCATTATTGGAAATGATCACAATAATAACAAACAATGTCTATGTTCTCTGTGAGAAAATTAACTGATTGTTCCTAAAAACGCATCATCACCATGGCGTGATCTGATCATCTGCGTCGCCAAAAAGTATCAGTTACTCTACAGTTACTCTACACCACAGTATTGTCACAATCAGAGTCAAAGTTCAAAACTTCTGATAAAGTAGCCGAAATGTGTAATCGTGTGGTCGAGAAAATCATCATCATCATCATCACCACCACCACCACCACCACCATCATCACCACCACCACCACCACCACCATCATCACCATCATCTCTGTGTACTGTTTCACTGTGAGTAATTTCAACAACCTTGTGACTTGTTCTACTTCTGTCATCATCTCCATCATCTAAGTCCAGTAAATCATCGAACGTTAATTTATTGCCAACTGATCTACCTTCAATGTTCTTTTTCACTGTGTACTAACCTCCCTCCTCTGCCCTCGTCCTCACTCTCAGTTAACCTCCCTCCTCTGCCCTCGTCCTCACTCTCAGTTAACCTCCCTCCTCTGCCCTCATCCTCACTCTCAGCTAACCTCCCTCCTCTGCCCTCATCCTCACTCTCAGCTAACCTCCCTCCTCTGCCCACGTCCTCACTCTCAGTTAACCTCCCTCCTCTGCCCACGTCCTCACTCTCAGTTAACCTCCCTCCTCTGCCCTCATCCTCACTCTCAGCTAACCTCCCTCCTCTGCCCACATCCTCACTCTCAGCTAACCTCCCTCCTCTGCCCACGTCCTCACTCTCAGTTAACCTCCCTCCTCTGCCCTCATCCTCACTCTCAGCTAACCTCCCTCCTCTGCCCACATCCTCACTCTCAGCTAACCTCCCTCCTCTGCCCACGTCCTCACTCTCAGTTAACCTCCCTCCTCTGCCCTCATCCTCACTCTCAGCTAACCTCCCTCCTCTGCCCACGTCCTCACTCTCAGTTAACCTCCCTCCTCTGCCCACGTCCTCACTCTCAGTTAACCTCCCTCCTCTTCCCTCATCCTCACTCTCAGCTAACCTCCCTCCTCTGCCCACATCCTCACTCTCAGCTAACCTCCCTCCTCTGCCCACGTCCTCACTCTCAGTTAACCTCCCTCCTCTGCCCTCATCCTCACTCTCAGCTAACCTCCCTCCTCTGCCCTTGTCCTCACTCTCAGCTAACCTCCCTCCTCTGCCCTTGTCCTCACTCTCAGCTAACCTCCCTCCTCTGCCCTTGTCCTCACTCTCAGCTAACCTCCCTCCTCTGCCCTAGTCCTCACTCTCAGCTAACCTCCCTCCTCTGCCCTTGTCCTCACTCTCAACTAACCTCCCTCCTCTGCTCTCATCCTCACTCTCAGCTAACCTCCCTCCTCTGCCCTCATCCTCACTGTTAGCTAACCTCCCTCCTCTGCCCTCGTCCTCACTGTCAGCTAACCTCCCTCCTCTGCCCTCATCCTCAATGTCAGCTAACCTCCCTCCTCTGCCTTAATCCTCACTGTCAGCTAACCTCCCTCCTCTGCCCTTGTCTTCACTGTCAGCTAACCTCCCTCCTCTGCCCTCATCCTCACTCTCAGCTAAACTCCCTCCTCTGCCCTCATCCTCACTCTCAGCTAGCCTCCCTCCTCTGCCCTCATCATCAATGTCAGCTAACCACCCTCCTCTGCCCTCGTCCTCACTCTCAGCTAACCTCCCTCCTCTGCCCTCATCCTCACTCTCAGCTAACCTCCCTCCTCTGCCCTCGTCCTCACTGTCAGCTAACCACACTCCTCTGCCCTCGTCCTCACTGTCAGCTAACCTCCCTCCTCTGCCCTCATCCTCACTCTCAGCTAACCTCCCTCCTCTACCCTCATCCCCACTCTCAGCTAACCTCCCTCCTCTGCCCTCGTCCTCTATGTCAGCTAACCTCCCTCCTCTGCCCTCGTCCTCACTCTCAGCTAACCTCCCTCCTCTGCCCTCGTCCTCACTCTCAGCTAACCTCCCTTCTCTGCCCTCGTCCTCACTGTCAGCTAACCAATACTCCTCTGCCCTCGTCCTCACTATCAGCTAACCCCCCTCCTCTGTCCTCATCCTCACTGTCAGCTAATCCCCCTCCTCTGCCCTCATCCTCACTGTCAGCTAACCCCCCTCCTCTGTCCTCAGTCAGCTAACCACCTTCCTCTGTCCTCATCCTCACTGTCAGCTAACCTACCTCCTCTGCCCTCATTCTCACTCTCAGCTAACCTCCCTCCTCTGCTCTCATCCTCACTCTCAGCTAACCTCCCTCCTATGCCCTCGTCATCACTGTCAACTAACCCCCCTCCTCTGTCCTCATCATCACTGACAGCTAACCCACCTCCTCTGTCCTCATCCTCACTGTCAGCTAACCCCCCTCCTCTGTCCTCATCCTCACTGTCAGCTAACCCACCTCCTCTACCCTCGTCATCACTGACAGCTAACCCCCCTCCTCTGTCCTCGTCATCACTGTCTACTAACCACCCTCCTCTACCCTCATCATCACTGACAGCTAACACCCCTCCTCTGCCCTTGTCCTCACTGTCTACTAACCACCCTCCTCTACCCTCATCATCACTTACAGCTAACCCCCCTCCTCTGCCCTTGTCCTCACTGTCTACTAACCACCCTCCTCTACCCTCGTCATCAATGACAGCTAACACCCCTCCTCTGCCCTTGTCCTCACTATCTATTAACCATCCTCCTCTACCCTCGTCATCACTGACAGCTAACCCCCCTCCTCTGCCCTCATCATCACTGTCAACTAATCTTCTTCACAGCCGTCCCCATAAGTACCGTCTTGGGCCTAGAAATTTGAGCCCGGTCTGCACGTAACAGTTAGAGACAAAACACAGCCCCACAACAGTGGTTCATGTCCGACCCGACATCGTACAATTATTGTAAGAAATTTTTTAAATCAAAGGATTTGATAATAATCTTGAAATATGGAACACAATCTGTTTCAGGCTGAGAAGTGTGGAGCGGTAATTAAGTTGGCGTTTTTGGTGAGCCTCAAGCAGAGGTGCAATTGGCTGGTTTAAAAAAAAAAATTGATTTGTTTTGTCCACGATTGTAATAATAATGTTGTGATCCATCATACAGGTTTATCTATTTCTAAAAGCTGCAAGAAGAAGGCAACTATAGATAATAATCAGACATTCCTAAAATATATTTTGTTGAGAAAACCATTCATACTCCCGGGACCACTTCCTAAAAATCTATGGGCAAGATCCATGTTAGTCCACATTAATAAAAAAACATTTTGGTAGGGGAATTTACCCATGGAAAACAAACCACTAGCATCGCTAACTTTTGTTCGAATATGGCTAATGGCATCAGTAGGCCCCTATCTCTGCACTTGCTGCATACTTCTCAGACGAGCCCAAACTGCTTAAAAGGGGGGAAATCATGTCAGATCTGATCATGTTAATAGTTTCACTTATTTCCATTCTTCGAGATGCGGTGCGTGCTAATATGGAGGAGAAATCATTCATAACAGTGCTAAGTTTGAAAATTTGCTATGAAAACTACCAGAAATTGGTCCAAATCCAAGACAATAACCAGTTTCCATGGTAGCAAGGCTCCCAGTTACATTTGTGGAGTTAATTATTATATGCAATACATATGATTGATGTTACGGTTAATTAACCTTTAAAAAAGTTGTAATAATAATGTTGTTGACATTCTGCATATGCTTCGGAACGTGGTGAATATATCATCAAAACCTTCCAACTGCAGGCTCACCAAAAAATCCAACTGCACCCGTCTTGAGGCTAACTAAAACCTCCCACTGTATCCCCACGTAAGTTTCCTCCAAACCCTCCGACTGCATCCTTGTTGAGGGTGACCAAAAAACTTATATAATGACCGCTCCCAAAACTTATTTTGTTCCTTATTTCACGATATTACCCTTCGACATTGGCAATTTTGTACATGAATTAAATAATATTGACAGGTTCTCCTTTTGCATTTTGTGATGAAAATTATGCATGATGCACAACAACAAAATGTGTTCCACCGTGACCGATATTGTCAATGCAATAAAATAGCTTGTGTTACAAAATAATTTTCTCATTCCAGAATATTAAAAATACTAAATTTGCTTCAACCATGTTTGCTTCTCACTTTCAACTTATGGAAACCATAAAGAACTACACGTATGACTTTCAGAACATTGATTACATTGTAGAACAAAACATAGCACCAAGCTAACAGGTACAATGGGAGACATTTGTTGGAACCAGTTGGGCCGGTTGCTAAGTGGCGTGACGTCATCACTTCGGTTCTCTATAGTTACAGATCATTAAAGGTTATGATGGATGTGAAATGTTGACATGTTTAGTGGAGACTATAATTATGCCTGCCAATGAAGATACATCTAGAAATAAAATACTTGAGTAGACCGTTTCGTGAAGATTGTATATATTAGTTTGTGTTATTAAAAATACTGTTGAATTTTATCCAGATACTCTACTTTTTAGGCCGTTTTCCACTGGTTGTAGAAACTTTGCAGGAGAGTTGGTGAGCTGCAATTATGCATGTAGCACAGTTAAAAGGTTGTTTAAGAAAAACCAGATGGCACCTCCTGCACTCACAGAGTTTTCAAGAGTTTCAAGAGTTTATTGGTTGAACATAGCTCAGGATTCTTTTGAGGCATGGAGCACATACAATAATCACCAGTCTTAATTAAACACATTCGCACATTTTGTCCACTACATGAAAAATGTATACATGCACACAGATCTATGAACATTATGTTACATAACTATCAAGTGGACACATTATATTTTGGCTACTAAACAGTCGGCTGGTTTTGGCAGTATACAAATCTACTTTATTATTACTACATAACAGTCTATAGTATCAGTGCATTATTTTTTAGGCAAGCAATTGCTCTCGCTCCATACCACTTGCGCTAATCGCTCATCTAGGGAGCGATTTATCGCTCGCTCTAATTGCCATTATCGCTCGCGTCACCAGATCTGCTGCATGTGGTGCCTTCTAGTATCAAACTACACACACATTTGTTTGAAAAAGTCTGTTCTTGTCACGTAAATTAGTGTTGACGTGATCTCTGCTAGGGTCATCAATGTGCAGCGGTAGCCGCAGTGCCGACAGCTAGCATCCGTCCCATAAACAAAACAACTTAATCATCAGCGTCATTACACTGCTGTCATTTTCAGTAACATCATTGCTACTAATTCCTGTCTCAAATGTTTTATTAGCATGCAACTTTTCAATCTGTGCCATATCTTGATGTCCCGAATTGACCCTTAACCTTGCGTAATGGATACCGGTATGGCATGGCTAGCCTCGATTGCATTTTGGCATGACTGGGCAAGGGCGTCACCAGATGAACAAAGAGGAATGCCACCTAGTGGATACAAATAAAACTAATAAATCACTTGTGCTAAATTATTTGGCATAATTAGGCAAGTTTTTTATCACTCACCTGGTTTTTTCAAATTGAAGCACTGTAGTATCCAGGTCATTAGATAGAATGATTCAATCAATTAGAGATTTCTTGTGTACATCGGCACTACTACCGGTACATAGAATGTGTATGCAAAATTAGAGAAAAAGTTGCTGCAGAGTTTTTGAGAAAATAGGCAAAAATGTTAAGTTTTACCAGTTAGGGGAGCCCTGGGGGGCCGTTAGAATGATTCAGTCAAACACAGATTTCTTGTGCATAGTGGCAGTACCTAAAATATGTCTATGCAAAATTATAGAAAAAGTTGCTGAATGGTTTCTGAGATATGACAGCTAACGGCACACGGCACATTATCAGTGGATTATTACATTATCGGTATTTGTATTGAATAATGTAATTACAATTTATAAAGAAACATGTTCTTTAGTGTTGTATGCTTGTATCATTCTGGTAAATTGTAATCAAGGTTTGTAATAAGCCAGCTCATTCCTGACAGTATTTTTAATTAAACATACTCAACGTCTCTGGGAATGATTCAATCAAACTGTAAGGTGGACCAAATCCAAATGTAATATGTAGACATAATCTGGACAATGTCTACATGTCTACCGTCAAGTATTTGTTCATAACTGTTAATATTGTATGGATGTAAAATGTACGTGATCAATGCACACAGTGCTAGTTGGGCCTCTACTGCTGGCCACAACAGTTCCACCAGACAGACGGCAGCCTACTGCATGGAGGCCCTCCTTGTGGCTGCACTAATGCACACCTGCCTCCTGGACAAACTGAGGTGAAGGGGCTAAACAAAGCTCTACATCGCTGCTACGTCACCCAACGCCTCTGCCACTGACTGAACACAGCATCAAATGGTCATCACCACACCTCCTAAGATGAACACTGACAGAGAGTTCACAAAATGATAAAACAGATGTTGTATCTACGTTTCGTAACACAGGTATGAATACCTCATTTCTAGTACAAATAAAAAGCTATTTTCTGTCAGTGTTGGATTAAATCATAAAGTTTTATGACAATGCTTAATGATTACAAATAAAAGACCATGGTGAGGAATATAGCCAGTATAACTTGGGGACAGATGGAGTGAGTGTAATGAGACTTTACCTGGTCACCTGCAGATTATCCCTCAGCTTCACATAGAACTGTTCCAGCTGTACCTCGTGGAGCAGCTCCGGGAGCCACTGAGTGTCCTCCACTGCCATCTTCTCCAGGGCCCTGAAACACACTCGTGTCACTAGCATAGTAACTACTTGCAGTACTAATGTAGCAACTACTTGCAACATTAGCATAGAAACTAATTGCAGAAACTACTTGGCTACTTGCTGTAACTAACATGTAACTACTACTTGCTGTATCTGATGCTGATATTAGACACCATTAGCTAACGCAATAAGCACAAACCTGACGCAAAAAACATACACCGACCGTAAAGTTAATTGAGTTCTACGTCACAGCTTTTGCGATCCAATCAGAGGTTTACTCGGGATCTGCAGTTCGACTTCGCGTATGAACGCCAAACATGGATTTTTCGCGTAAGTACAAATGCAGACTTATTTTGTACATAAATAGTTATGGTATTTAATTCAAATGTAACTATACAGAGTAATAGCTACACCTTTTAGGAACACATGCTTATAAAGAAAGTTGATATATAAATTACATGTATGCATGTTTGACGACTTTTAAAAAGACCAACGACATGCTTGTTTTCATCTGCTGCGATGCAGTGAGGTGCAACAGTGCAATACACATTTGTTTATTGACCTCCACATGCTTAGCCTAGGCTTATGCATGGCTAAGCGCACCTATATACCATATTGTAACACATGTCTACCTAATGGTTATTAAGCCCACACAGATAGTTATATGGACGTACTATGTATATTAACCTAAACTTATTTATTTATTTTGTAAACGTAGTTGAGTCGTTGGTTGCATTATGTCTACTTTGGCTATGTTGCAATGTTGGCATATCACGTTTTTGTGCAACTACGAAAATACATATCTTTAAACAGAAACCTAAGCATTGTATTTGGCGGTTTATATAAAATGTATATTTATGGCCTATGCTGGAGCCGATCGTAAAACCGCTCACTGCGCGCTTAGCTAATTGTGTTTTATTAGACTTTGACGCGAGATCTGCGGTTTACTTCAAATTTAAGGTCACGTTCAGATTTGGCATATGGACGCGGCACTTAATAATGGTCACTATTGGTGTCTTGTGTACCTGGGGACTGTTTCACTAACATTCTTAAGAGCTCTTAAGCCCGATTTTTCTCCACAAAATCGAGTGTTCTCCTTACCTAGGAGCGAAAATCATAAACAGCTAGATTTTACTAACTGTTGTGTTTGTATCTGGTGCTGATAGTGTCATGCTTGTATCTGGTGCTGATAGTGTCGTGCTTGTATCTGGTGCTGACAGTGTTGTGTTTGTAACTGATGCTGACAGTGTTGTCTTTGTACCTGATGCTGACATTGTCGTGTTTGTACCTGACACTGATAGAGTCGTGTTTGTACCTAATGCTGACAGTGTCGTGTTTGTACCTGATGCTGACAGTGTTGTGTTTGTACCAGATGCTGCTAGTGTCGTGTTTGTACCTGATGCTGAGTGTCGTATTTGTACCTGATGCTGATAGTGTCGTGTTTGCATCTGGTGCTGATAGTGTCGTGTTTGTACCTGATGCTGATAGTGTCATGTTTGTATCTGGTGCCGATAGTGTTGTGCTTGTATTTGGTGCTGACACTGTTGTGTTCATACATGATGCTGACAGTGTTGTGTTTGTACCTGATGCTGACAGTGTCATGTTTGTACCTGATGTTGACAGTGTCGTGTGTTTGTACATGATGCTGACAGTGTCGTGTTTGTACCTGATTCTGACAGTGTCGTGTTTGTACCTGATGCTGATAGTGTCATGTTTGTACCTGATGCTGATAGTGTCGTGTTTTTATCTGGTGCTGATAGTGTTGTGCTTGTATCTGGTGCTGATAGTGTCATGCTTGTATCTGGTGCTGACAGTGTTGTGTTTGTAACTGTTGCTGACAGCGTTGTCTTTGTACCTGATGCTGACATTGTCGTGTTTGTACCTGATGCTGATAGCGTCATGTTCGTACCTGATGCTGATAGCGCCGTGTTTGTACCTCAGGTTGACAGTGTTGTGTTTGTACCTGATGTTGACAGTGTTGTGTTTGTACCTGACACAGACAGTGTTGTGTTTGTACCTGATGCTAACAGTGTTGTGTTTGTACCTGACACTGGTAGAGTCGTGTTTGTACCTAATGCTGACAGTGTAGTTTTTGTACCTGATGCTGACAGTGTTGTGTTTGTACCTGATGCTGACAGTGTTGTGTTTTTATCTGATGCTGATAGCATCATGTTTGTACCTGATGTTGATAGTGTCGTGTTTGTATCTGATGCTGACAGTGTTGTGTTTGTAGCTGATGCTGACAGTGATGTGGTTGTACCTGATGTTGACAGTGGTGTGGTTGTACCTGATGCTGAGAGTGGTGTGGTTGTTCCTGATGCTGACAGTGGTGTGGTTGTACCTGATGCTGATAGTGGTGTGGTTATACCTGATGCTGACAGTGGTGTGGTTGTACCTGATGCTGACAGTGGTGTGATTGTACCTGATGCTGACAGTGGTGTGGTTGTACCTGATGCTGACAGTGGTGTGATTGTACCTGATGTTGACAGTGGTGTGGTTGTACCTGCTGCTGAGAGTGGTATGCTTGTACCTGATGCTGACAGTGGTGTGGTTGTACCTGATGCTGACAGTGGTGTGGTTGTACCTGATGCTGAGAATGGTGTGGTTGTACCTGATGCTGACAGTGGTGTGGTTGTACCTGATGCTGATAGTGTTGCCGCCGTGCCGTGCCGCTGTCTTGCCGTCTACATGGTCATGGTGAGTGACTCGGTCCCTTCCACTCACCCCCGCCCCCTCACGCACTGACGGCATCCTCCATCAACCTACAACACAAACGCCATCCTTACAACCAGCCCTCTCACACACTGACAACATCCTCCATTAATACCGTCCTTACAACCTGTAGAAGGCAGCACTACCCCAGTGGCACACATTGCACGTGTGTGTAATCTTGAAGGCACAGTTATTACATAACACTTGTTACCTAGGAAACAACACATGAACTCTATTAATGTTATCACTAAAGCCTCACCTACATCATCTAGTACATGTCAAATGTAGAAGACATTTCTATTAGGAAAACCACAGGTGTGAACTTTAGCATGAGATAAATAGTTTTAAATAGAAACCCTGGGGTTGAACTGATGTGCCCCACAGCTACAGCATAGTAGGTGTTGTAATAACAACATGCTGCATTTACACCCCTTCACTTGTGTGTGTGTGTGTGTGTGTATGTGTGTGTGTGCGTGCGTGTGCGCGCCCGTGTGTGTGCAGGGTTGCATCATACCTGTCTAGGTCAAGCAGTTTTGAAGAGAATATATCCGTATCAAGGGACTTGTGTGGTTGTTGCAATGGGGCCTTGGCTAGGACAGTGAAGGGGGTATGATTATATTATTAGGGTACTGAAAGAGGTCTTGGTTACAACAAAGAAGGGGGACATGGTTAGGACAACAAAGGGGTATGATTAAGGTAATGATTCTAATCTAATGAAAGGGGTCTTGAGTAGGACAATGAAAGGGGTATGATTAGGGTAATGAAAGGTATTGGGTAGGAGAATGAAGGAGGTATCATTAGGGTAATGAAAGAGGGCTTGGTTAGGACAATGATGATGTACATGGTTGGGGTAATAAAAGGGGCCTTGGCTAGGACTATGATGGGGGGTATGGTTAGGACAATAAAGTGGTGCCTGTTACTGGATAATACAAACTTGGACATGTGACATCATAAACATATTATCTATGTATTTCCTGCATGTGTTTTGTTTGTAAATGAAGATAATCAAATAATATAACAATTAATTAAACATTTACATATTCCCAGGACCCAGTGTATTAAAACATAGGCTAACCCTGATAGGCCACACCACTATTGGGCACTAACAGGATAGTCAAAACAAGCCCAGTGTATAGGAGTGCCTGTGATATGATTAACAAGTACACAGTCACCCTGTGGACTATGTGCCTTGCTGATGATAATCAGTCAGTTGCAGCAATGACAACAAGACATAATTAGACCAGCTATTCTCTGTTGGCCACACTATAACTATATAAGTGCTCTAAACTGTGTCCAATATTTAACTGCTTGCATTCAGCATTCCACAGCCATACAAACTGTAACATCCGTGCACAGACATAAGTAATCCAGTTTTTTATTGGCGGTTTTGGCCACCGAATGCAAACATGTGGGGCCAGGGGTTCAAACCCCCCACTTTTGTACAGCAAATTGTTGTAAATGTTCTATCTAGTACAATAGTATAATAGAAGGTGTGCAATCTGCACATGGGTATCTTTTTCCGTTGTGTTTATATATTGTAAATCTATGACAGTTTGTATGCTGTAAATGTGTCTAACAGTAATCAAGAGTTTTTTGGCCAATAACTAGCAAAACTGAAGAAGTATTATATATGTACACTAAATTATAGTATATAGCATATGTGGTACATAAATCGGTAATTTTTATGTACCTGTCTGTGCACAGGATGTGAAAAGCATTGTATAGATTGTCTGTGCACAGTGGCAATCACTGTGAATTTATAACTTGGATTGCTCATTACCAAATTATACCAAGTTACCAACCTACGAATTAGTCTATACAAACAGAGAAAGGGCTGCATGAACATTTTCATAACACAGATGTAGTAACACAGATGCACTGGGGTGAGGGGGTACCGGGCGGTGGTGAGGGGGTAATAGTACAACTTTTTAATTAATATCTTGAATCTCATAATATTACACCTGTCCAATGACAACAACATATACAACCAGTACACAATATGAGACGGATGTGAATGATAGTTTTTGAGATGTCATGTTTTCAAAATGTTGTTTTGGTAGTTTAGCACCAGGCAGGAGACAAGAACAAAATTGAAAAATATAACTCAGGCAAATAAAAATATGAACACCTGGAAGATAAATTTGATATGTGGACATTAAAACAAGTTTAATTGAAATATGTCATGTTGTTTGGTTTTTATTTGACTTTTTGTGAATGGGTTTTCTTTCCCTGCTCACATCGAGTCATGGAAAATTGTCAAAACTAAAACTGTTCTGGACCTGAAACCAGAACAACCATTACAACATAATAAAGTAATTACGTGAAGAAATAATGGGATATGTCTACTATACTTTAGTTAGAGAGTTAAGTTCTGTAAGAAATATAGCTTACTTTGTATAAGTATAACTGTTTTATTTATAAAATAATATTAAACTAAAACTATCTGTAATCGCATATTTAACACAAACACTGTTTTCTTTGTAATTTTGTAAATTTTGATATTCGTTTTACAATATATTAGTGTACATTTCAAAATTATTTGGTCACGTAACAAAAGGAACAACCAACATACATTCTTATCAAAGTTATTGTTGTCGATCTCGGCCCGCCGTGCATTCCACCATCAACACTACTTTATTATATGATATTATCTTTGCTTTAATTTGACATATAACATATATATATATAAGTACATTATTTTCAAAGTACAGTAAATAGATATTATATAAATATATATATTATATAATAAATACAATTTCCCATGTGTATCCGTAGATCATAAACACAATTTGAAAGTCAGCCTAAATAGCAACAACACGCCAACATATTCTCGCCGGTCGGACCTGGGCGTAGCAGCACCATTTGCTGACATTCCTGTTATTTACTATATTTTGTAATTCCCTAATCATTTTTAACATAACACATACATGTTACAGTAGACATAACACATACATGTTACGGTAGACATAACACATACATGTTATGGTAGACATAACACACACATGTTACAGTAGACATAAAACATATTCGATCATGTAAAGCGGGATAACAAACAGCGAAAATAGCACAAAGAATGTTTAACGAAATGTCAATTAACGATGGGCATTACGTGCCCCTCACACCAAAGATCAACTTGTACTAGGGTCCATTGCTAAGGTTGTGTGGATCAGTCTATTTTATCACGATGGGGAGATCCACTTTTAATGGTAAACAAATACTCAAATTATTCGCTACAACTTACAAGTTATCAATACAATATTATTTGTTGTGTAAATCATATTTATTTGCAGTTGTGGAGGCACATAATACTGGGTCAAATTGGTGTCCTGTAACTTATGCTATATTTACTCCATAACTAGCTTCTTTGTGGACAGTTCCTGTTGATAACATTTGTGCTGTATCTTAGGCCCATGAAGAAAAAAGAGACACAAAAAAACACATCCTGCCTGTTTATTGTTGTTTGAAAAAAATTGTGGTTGTGGTCAATGTGGTGGATAACATAAGTTACAGTGTCCACCATTTCAGGTCCAGAGTGCTCTGATCATTCTTAACAGTTTAAAAGTCTTCCGGTTGGATTCTGATGAGGCATACACCAGTCAAGGAAATTTTGATTTCTGAAGGGTTTCACATTCTCATATTTTAGTTAAAAGACACCATATAACTTACATCATGAACTTCACTTGGCATTGCGCCACATAACAGTGAGTACAGAGATCTTATCTTCTTCTTTAATTTCAGGTGTAGATGTATATTGGCTACCATCTAAGACAGTTTTTGTTTATTTTAAGCACTTTTGTTTGTTTTATACTTTAGTTTTTGGTGACCAGTCCTTTTTTGGCCCAGTATTGTGCTTCACCTGAGTTAGGAATCACAACATGCCGAAATATCTTGCATATACATCGAATACAGTATTAGAAACGTAACTAATGGCACAAATAGTGAGCAAGCTACTGAAGCCGTGCTAAGCATCGATATTCTGATAAAATTCGCAAATCTTTCACCTTTTAAGTGTTGGTGCAGCAACAAATTAACTGTATTTTCACAAAATAACATCTATTTGATTCCAAATTTAATGCTGAATCGATTGGTGATAAGCACTGGTCGTTCTGATGTGAAATAGTGAAGTTATTAGCAAAAGATGACAGCTACGCATAGGCTTATGTTACATTCGCATGTGGCTGGCACATTTTTTTTCATTTGGACAAGTGCTTATCACTGTTCGGTCGAACTACCATTCCTCATCAATATAAACTTTATTCAAATTAAATATGACTAAAATTGATGTGGCGCGAGGTCTGTTAAGAAGCATGACTTACACTTCTTTTTTCGACCTGACCGGAGCGCAGTGTTACGCTCAGCGCCAGCATAAGAACATAGCATCTTAGCACAGGCAGCATGTCGCCATGACCTGTAGATTGTTGATTCATGGGTTGTTTTGGAAGCCAACTGAACTCGAAGTTTATGAGTTATAATAACCAAATTGTACCTATGAACAGACAACATATTGACGTTTATAGTGGTTTAAATTTTATTTCAATACATATAACCGCAAGGGCTGGAGTACAAATTGAAATAGGTCAATTTCACTTTAAAAAAACCTTGCCCAAGCCTATTTCACTAAAAAACCCTTGCCCAAGCCTATTCTACGCGATGCTTAAATCTAATATTATGAACGTTAACAATTACATTTAATCAGCTTAAATAAGTAAAATAAATTATATTATATACAACAGCATGTGTGAAGAGCGATCATGACCCACTAGTGTCATGTTCTTTGGGATCAGATTACAATTGGCCTTTCTTAGACCACTGCATGTGCGACTGGGAGAGGTCTTTTCAGGTTATGTAAATATGTACACTACAAATACAATCTGAGGTATCTATTCTCAAGGTGTGCTGCATGTGTACTACTTTCTATTGATGACTACAGAGTGAGTCAGTCCGACTCAGTCGGCCTCTACATAGACAATGCCCAGATATAATCATTTTTCATATAATTCTTGAAATACTGATGTTGTCTACATATGGCCATTTATATATATATACAGATTGCAATTTTATTCCTTGTATCCCACGGCCTACAAATACATATTATTGAGTTATGGTAACATAGCTAGAATGGATGGCTATGAAACATATTTCACTGTATTATACATATATATATTACACAAATATTGGATTAATACAGGATCAATATTGCAATATTTCACGTCTTCTTTAATAAATTATGACATGTATTTCATGTCTTCTTTAAATGATGAACATCCACTGCCATCACCTCAACTTAGTTGTGTAAAGGGAACTATTTGTAACTTGTAAGTGGTTGTGCAGTACAACCTAGCTATACAACCAGGGAGAGTTACCAATAGCATGGTTTCTGCATAGACCAAAAACATTGTTTTCCATCACAAAAAAATACTATTATGATATATCTATACCTTTGTGTAAAGGGGTAGCAACAGGTGGCTGGCCAATTAGCGCTTCAAATAGGAAGCAGGGTCATCAAACTGTGTAATCTCTATATAAAACATAAATCTAGCACAGTGAACTGCAGCAGCTGTACAGATGACAAAAGCAAGCTCAGTCAATACTCAATACTATTAGTATTACGTAAGTTGTTGCTCACAATCATATCAGCTTTGGCAATAGGGACCTGAAACGATTGCCTGGACCTGATTGGAATCTTCCTTTCAGATTGGTTTATTTCAACTGCTTAATCTTTACTTTTTGTTGGCTTCTAGTTAGCTGATTGACACCTGTCCATAGTCTTAACTCGGTCCCATGGAGTCCTCTGTAATGTTATTGCTGGTGCACTTACATCCAGCCACTATGTCATAATAAACATATCTCTGCCATTATATCACAATAAACAAGTCATAATAACCTGGTTTCTGCCACTATTATAAACAAGTATCTGCTGTTTCATAATATACATGTTTCTGCAAAGTGCTGTGTGCCTGTGTCATAAAAAGCAAGTTTCTGTCACTGTCTCATAATAAACATGTTTCTGCTCCTGCCTCATAATAAACATGTTTCTGCTAGGTTTCCACTTACTGTCTCATATTAAACACATTTCTCCACAAAGTTAGGATAAATATGACAGGTATTCTGTGCATATATATGATTCCAAACATGAATGAGACTTACAATTGCTGAATTTTATATCCTACGATCAGTTTTTAGACATGCTACGAAGTGCGGTCAGCCACGCGATTGAACACACGATTGGATGCAGGATTGGACATGCAACTGTGAGTATATATATATATACATATATATATATATATATATACATATAGATACACCAGCATGGTAAATTTTTGTAATCATACTTAGTGTGTCCAATCGTAAAATATAAAAATAAACTAAAAGTACAGTGTACATATTACCATTTATGAAGGCAAGGCAGAGAACATGGCTGAATGCATATCTCACGTGTGATCAGAAATGTAAGTAGCATTGTTCGTGTCAAATGGTGCATTTTCTGTTTAAAAGTGAAAAAGAAGCCCATTTCTGTTCAGAAAAGTAATATTTTATTTGAAAAATAATACATTCTGTCAAATATTTAAAATATCACAACGTTATGATCTATGCATCTAAATAATACTGTTTACTGTGTGGTTAACTTTTCTAATAACATTTATTTGTGAAATATTTGCAACGCTATAACAACCGTATATAATAAATTTAGATAATACAATAATTTCTGTCACACAATAACATAAATGTCTGGCTGTTCCTCATGCAGCATTGCTTAATATATACATTAACAAATGTAATTTAACAAGCAATCATACTAAGAATTATTAATGTTCAAATCACTGATGCTGTTTCATTTTAGCTAGCACTATATATGACGCCATCCAACGGAATTTGTTAGAACTACAAAACGCGGGGTATATCACTTTGAGCCAGCGTAACCTAGGCTGTTGTTATTCCTTCAAGTTTTGTGTTCGAAACAGGAATATGTACACTTATGCATGTTACAACGATGTGACAATTACATTAAATTAGTAACATGTCTTCAATGTGCTTAGCGGACAGCCAGACAACGATCGCAAAACGGTTTATGTTAGTGCCTTTCACCCACGTCCCTGTTTACGTCAGTTGATACCAAGGTCAAGGAGCCTATATTTAGACAGGTGGCATCACTGAGCGAAATCATGGCAGTCTACAATTGGAGTTTTTGCCCGCCATTTGGGAGGCTACCATGTGCGTCAATGCATATGTTCTGGCTTGGCGTGCCTCCAAAATGGCGGACTAACCAGACGTAAATTCACCAAAATAACCGAATACCATTGCATAGTAATCATGTTTGTTTCAAAATATCGCCAAAAGTCAGTATCGTTTATGGTGTTGGTGATTCTACTCTTTTATCGTTTACTGAGTTTCCGTTCAAAAATGCAAATCCCGTTTCGAAATGCCGATTACGCGGAATTCCATTCGTTTTTCAAGAACACGTCGTAATCGGCAAGTGCTTATTGTATCTCCCTGCCCTGACTTCACATAGGATTATTTAGTCTACATAGACATAGGCAAGTGTCGGGTGCCTTTCAAGGAGCCTCGGATAGCAGGTAGGTAACAATTACCTTAGCAAGTCGCAGCTAGCAGGTAGGTGACAATTATTTTAGCATGTCGAGGCCTGGCGTGTGTCGGGAAGCTGGCCAGGCAATTCGGGTGGGTGATTTTCAAAACCAGTCTCTGTAGATTTTGTAACTGGCTTCACAGCAGTTTCAATGACGTCATAAAAATGGCATGGACAGGCTAGCCAGTGCAAAAAAAACACGACATGGACGGACCCATCCACAATCAATTTGACCCCGTCCAAAAAACGCAATTTATGAATATACCCGTCCAAAGGACGGGTCTCTGGGTGAGGCCCTGTCTAAGATTCTTAGTACATCTTGAAGTTTAAATTCATATTTGTTGGGTCAGCCTACTATCTAGAGGGTATAACAAATACCGGTTACCGTTCACATTTCCAACAAGAAGTTGGAGTGAAAAATGTCAATGTAGATGAAAATTACTCTCCTTTACTTACATTTTTGCTGGACAAATAAATTTGCCATATATTAATAAAAAAATACCCTTGGCATTACGAATAGATATTAAAAAAAATAAGTTTATGTCATGCCCATAGTCGCTGACAGCAATATATCATAGGCCGTTGCTATTGGTCCAGACCCGGACATACGGTAAAGTAGCTTTAGCTCTGGCACTTCATTTGCGCATGCGCAATGCGAAACTACCGGTAAACAATAGCAACAGTGCCGCCTACTGGACAGTGATTGTAGCTCCGGCAGACTGCTGGAAAACATATAAATCGACTACAGCTCCGGCACTGATTGGTGCCCTCATCTCTTAGATTTTTGAATATATCAGTTTGGTGAAAGTCTTTGGTAAGATAAGCAAGAATCCAAAATTTGAGCAAAATCACTCCAAGTTATGACACATCTCACGAGGCCTTGCAGCGGCTACAAAACCGGTAGGTAACAAGTAGTAAAGCAACATTGTCGTATATTATAACGGTATAACATTCATAAAATAAACGTCGTATATTATAGGCCAAAAGTTCAAAATCACAATGACTACTAAATGCGTCCAAGACATGGCCGTTACCATTAACGGATCGAAAATGAAGAAAAGGTAGATGCGCACACGCTTACTGCACGTACATTGCGAAAAAGTGCCGGACCAATAGCTGAGAAATTACGCTTACAGATCCGGAGCGCTAGCCACTTCGTATATCATATATCTTACGGACTTACCAATTGAACTTAAGTCTAAACTAAACAACTAAAGTCTAACTTAAACGTCTAACCTCTTAAGTCTAAGCAGTAAGCACACTGTTCCTGTTCGCCTGTATGAGTGTATCTCCAGCAAGGTGGGGTTAGCGGAAAACAGGACACAAAAAAGAAAGATCCTCACCCTGCTACTTTTACTGTAATTTATGATCTGTCAAAAAAATTGTTGTTCAAACTGGCTGAGGGATAAACCCGTCATATTAAATGGGCTGTCTGGATGGTAACCGTTTGAAGTATTTAAGGCATAACTTCGTCTTGGAATTATTAGATGTTTAATAATAATTTGTTATTGTTTTTGGACTCGTTGTTTTTTGTAAACAGTCATAATTTCACATGACTTCGCTAACATTCTATTCAGTTATATATCACCTATAGTCGATCACGAGCCGCGGCTACATCCTGCAATATTACAAACCAAATTGTACACTGCTTCAAAATACACAAAAACAGGAAATTACTACATTGTTGTTTTATATCGGTTATCGCCCACCTGTTTCTAGAATTCCTTTCAGCGACTACGATGTCGTCTTTCACGAATAGCGTAACGTTTGGGCCACGCTGTAGTCTTTAGCGCATTTCCAAACTGCCACTTGTTTTTGAGTAGGTGTAGTCCGGTACAGTACATGAGATAAAGAAGAATGACTAAGAAACGGAACTAACAAAATGTTCGAACAGTTCGCTGTATTTGAGGAGAATGTTGAAGCAATCGCCAGGCGGCAGCACATGATTTGAAATAGACGAGCATATGCCGCCCCCTGTCGGTCGTCGAATTCATAACTTCTCCACAAAGCCATTATTATAACAAACAATATTTGGTGTCGATTTTACTTTGTATAATAATTATTATTTATATAAAATATAATGTTGCATCGTAAAATACAGACGAATAATTTATTTTCCTGTAATGCTTGTATTAGTAATGTCAATGGACCTGAGTAATAATATTCGGGATTAAACGTAATTAGTCAGCCATGTGCATATATATGTTTTGGCTTTCCATCATTCTAGTGGTGCAGCAATATAGAAACATTGTCAAATGAGGTCAGTGGCACAAATGTCCCCATATATACACCACTGCGTGTGTCGATCGACACCAACACGAATTTACACTGAAAGTTGGCATGGGTCTGTATTCTGAAGTAGGGGACAGTGGGGAATGTTCATTTTGATTGAGAAATTGCATGTGCATAATTATGCTACACAAACGTCTTTTTAATTATAAAAGACAAATGACCTTCCGCAATTCCTTTTGAAGAAGTTATAATCAACGATGTAATGCTTTTTACGTTGTAGTTCCATTAAATACTGTTCATAATGATTAGTATTTATATATATATCTTCGCAGGGCAATGCAATATAACAACTCAGCGAAAATATTGGATGACCAAAGAGGGGGTGCAATCTCTCATCTTCCAACTGCTTAGCGAATCCGCCTCCCTCCTCCCAACGTTTTTTTGGGGGATCAGCCCTCCCCCTCACCCGCCCACATCCTGCCAAACCCCTAATTAAAAGTTCAGCGTTCATGTCAATAACAGGAATGTGCTGAAAAGACTGCCAAGCCTAGACCAGCCACTTGTGGAGAATTGTGTTATCGGGTAGATCCGTGCTCATTTGGGAAGTGCAAAAGGCAAATTAAAGTAGGCTCGAGTTGAAACGAAATTATCAATAACATTGTAACATATATTCATCCGACCAACAAAGCATAAACATGTTCTCCCATTAGTTTACTCGATTTTATTGATTCTAGACGCAAGATATACAACCGGAAGTAGGGTTAAAATACATTGTGAAAATGTACGGTAACCGGAAGTAATGTGATGGGAAAGTCGTAGACCTGTAGGGAAACCGGAAATGATATAATGTGACCTATATTTTTAGATGTTCACGCTTGGAGGCGCTATATCAAAAAAATGGTCCACCACATATCCGACATAACCAAAGACACAATTGCGCATGCGCAATTACATATTTAATAACGTCATCTGACCTATTTTGACCTAGTTATTTATTTCACCACCTATCTACCAGGGGGCGTTATTTGACCTTGACCTATTCGCCAAGGGGCGCCATTTGACCTTGACCTTTGGACATTTGCCCTTCCACCGGAAGTGACATCATTTCCATAAAGCATACATCCAATGATTTCAGCCTATATTTCTACTTTTTACGTACTATTAGAATACTATTCGTGCATTACAATCTTCGCATGCCTCGTTGTCGCAAGTTTATATTGTTCTAGTGTCAACTATAAGTAATATATAATCTGAATACGCTAACATTGGGGAAGTGTAATACTATCTCTTCCCAGATGCTAAGTCGCCAACATTGAGGAAGTGTAATGTTATCTCTTCCTAGATGCTCAGGTTCGCTCGCATGTTTCTTTGATCATTCGTTCCTTGAACTGTTGGTCTATCACCAACCAATTGTCGATGCCTTATACAAATACACAGCGGTATAGTTGTTCACACTTACGTGTTTGCGACACGCTTTTCTGGAGTCATTGCTGTGTTTAGTCTAAATGACCCAGGCGCCGTGAGGGGCACCACCCGTGGCGCACTCATAACTGTTAGCTATGACTGTCATTCTTGTTGACATCAATGAAGACATTGTGGTAATAAGTAAATAGACGAATACTGCACCTTTCTTGTAATTACCAAAACAAACCTGAAGCAATTACATAAAAAAAACGAATGTAAAAATCTGGAGACTATGTGGCACTAGGCAATGTAATGTCTGGAGGTATGGCTATATGAGATTGGGCAAGCATTTTTATATGGCTTTCCTTGCCACCCAAGGTGTGGTGAAATAAAACATAACAATGTACTGATCATGTGCCATTTCTCCCCGCGCTCCCCTATTTAATTACACATTTTTATGAATGTGTGGCAATGACATCTCACTTGAGGATGAGCAGTTCTATCCGACTACTGCGGGAGTGGACTCAGAGGTGGGTTCCCAGATAAGTCAAGATGGTGTTCGATTGAACAGGTCTGCCAGGGAGTAGTGTAAAGCGTTTTGGGCAGTCCTAATGACTTAACTGGATACTGCGCTAAATATAAGAACTTGGTTTGAGGTACCCTTTTCTTTATCATATACTGATACATTGCACTAATGTGTATTATATTTAAAACATAGATGCATTATTATACATCAGCAATATGCAACACAATCGGTTAATTATAAGTATCCAAATATTTTCATTCGTTAGCTTTTATAATTTTGATTAGCCTGTACGGTAGACAAGTTGTTTGGATTTTTTTATTAATGAACATTATGTGTACAAAATCCTCAACACGTTCACAGAATTACACTAGAGGACGAAGAAGTAGTTACATTAGTTAGCTGATAGTTAAGACCGTAAAATGTGCGCGTTAAATCAGGTCAATCATATAGAATGCAACTGGATATTTTACAGATAGACGGGCTACATCAAATATAAATCTAGCTGAACCTATACAATCTCGCAATTAGAAAGATTCCCGTCGAATACGAGTCTAAACGTGAGCTTTTCAGAGCGTAAATACACCAACGACAACACCCGTGATGTCCATGACAACAAACACAAGAGTACAGATGTGTGCGTAATTAAGGATTTTTTGGTAGGGAGTTGTGTCCAATGAGGCTTTTGTCCGGGAGTTATATTCAGGGGGTTCTTCGGAGGGATTTTCAGGTTCAGTCCCGACAAAAATGAAAAGACAAGGCTCACGCAACATTTATTTTCTTTCACGCTGATTCGGAAAATATTCTGTTCGTGTCCAAGATACATGCACGTTCCACATATCATATCGAATTAATCAAAGCTTAAAGGGAATAAAAACATCTATGGCTTGAATTCATATTATATTACATCCTGCTATCTATTTCCATGTCCACCAAGCCAAAAAAAAAAATTCAATGAATTAGAAATTCCACATGTTATGCTGTGCATCCGGACATTTTCGAATATGCATATTTTTGGCGCGCTTTTCGGGATGCCGAGATGTGACGTCACATATGACCCATATTCGCATCAGGCCGACCCTTTCCATGCATTCAGAACATGTTTACAAGGATAGCTTTCGGATCGAAACGTACGTCAAAATGAGTTATTATGCGATATTCCGATGTAATACAAACACTAGTCAACATAGAGGAACAAGCAGTTATTTTACCATTCCACATGAATCCAATTTTATTCAAAACGATGAATGCGAATGGGCCTACAAGTCGACTAGGTTTCGTCGAGCTTTGGCTCGTTTTTATAATAATTATATCGGATGCAATCAACGGGAGATAATCTACACCAATAAACATACATAACAAACATATATTGTATCCAGCTACAGAAAGTAACGTGTATAAGTATATAATATTATATCACTAGAATATCGATATATGAAGGAGTTGTACAATTTATCATAACAACTTAAATCAGTCAACGAATTTCAGTCAGTCCTGATAGCTCATTTGGTAAAGGTTTTGTTTCCTCGGCATTTATTTTGTAATCGGGCGACGCCGGTTCGATCCTGACACCAAACCATTGATTTTTTAAACACTTTTTTTGTTTATGTTTCACCAAGTAATATAAACCAAATAATTTTTATACTATGAAAATATACAAAATATATTTTTAATTTTTGTAGTAATTATTTATTCGCCACAAAAATTAAAATATGGGAATTATATAACGATGTTTCTAAATTGTATTTATCCAAACAAATAAAATGTAATGGATATAGAATGTATTAACTTTTTTTAACACTTGTTGTTTATGTTTTCACCAAGTAATATAAACCAAATCATTGTTATATTATGATGCACTGTGTGTAAATATTTTTGTAATAATAATTTATTCGCCACAAAAATGAAAATATGGTAATTATATATAACGATGTTTCTAAATTGTATTTATCCAGACAGATCACCATTTGTTTTCACATATATAATTACAATATATTACCGTACAATATATATATATATATATATATATTGTACATATCAGTCAGCGAATTTCGGTCGGTCCTGCTAACTCAATTGGTAAAGGCGTTGGCTCCTTGAAAATATGGTAATTATATATAACGATGTTTCTAAATTGTATTTATCCAGACAGATCACCATTTGTTTTCACATATATAATTACAATATATTACCGTACAATATATATATATATATATATATATTGTACGGTATATATATATATATATATATATATATTGTACGGTAATATATTGTAATTATATATGTGAAAACAAATGGTGATCTGTCTGGATAAATACAATTTAGAAACATCGTTATATATAATTACCATATTTTCATTTTTGTGGCGAATAAATTATTATTACAAAAATATTTACACACAGTGCATCATAATATAACAATATTACTTGGTGAAAACATAAACAACAAGTGTTAAAAAAATTAATGGTTTGGTGTCGGGATCGAACCGGCGTCGCCCGATTACAAAATAAATGCCAAGGAGCCAACGCCTTTACCAATTGAGTTAGCAGGACCGACCGAAATTCGCTGACTGATATGTGATGTTAAGATACCACGTGATCGCCTAGCTCATTAAAAACTTTGTGTACACATAGAAAACGGATTTTAGCTAATGCCTTGTTTTTATTTCCTTTAAAATACAACCGCATGACTCAGTGGAAATCCCTTGGTCATTATTATAGCATGCGTTGGGGTTTTTCCAATACCAATCCCGTGTTTCCAGAATCTGCGGAACTTATTCAGCGTGAAACAGGAACAAATTTTATTCGTTGGTTATTTGTGTGTGAATGCACGTGAATATCAACCAAACTGCATAAGGCTTATGGCAGACATTAACTCCATTTATTGTGTTATCAAAACAAGGTTCTGTGGAATTATTTGACCATGGGCGTAGAGTCGTTGAGATCAACAGAAAGTTCCATGATGACGTTTCACTAAACGTATTTAAACAGACCTACGCATTTGTTAAAAATGCTTAAAAAGACCTCAGTATATATGTCTAAATAAAATGAAAATTTTCGTGGCGCAGATCAAAAGGCATCTCTAATGTCGTATACCCCTATTTCAATTTTAAAATCTGAAGGTGTATCTAATACTTTGTTTTGTGTTTCAAGCAAACGCCGAATAAGCACCGTTACTAACCGCTGTCACAAAAATGGTTTACGTTATTTTAAACCCCTGTAGGATAATAATTGTGCTCGATTTTGAAAAATAACTGGAAATACTTGACGTTGACAAATGGAAACTACATTTGAAGTGTATTAACTAAGGATGTTCGTGTGTTGAGATGCATTTGTTTATAACATATTTGTTTAAAATGTAGACATATTTTAGTTTTTGACACATTCAGTGGTTATACTACATTTTTCTCTATGTAAATCAAATTAATAATTTATAAACATTCGCTAAACAGAGCGACCTATCTTAATACTTTGAAGTCATATTCGCATTTATCCATGATTATGATCGTTAACAAAACTATGCGTGTAGTGAATGTCTAGCGCAAGACCTGGACACTAAACATATAACCTGTGTTGGTAGTGTAAATTTGCCGACTCCTTCAGCTTCGTTAGTCCGCCGCGGTAAGAGTCAGGTCCACTGATCTACATATCTTTTTCTTTAATATATAGGTCAGTGGTCAATCCTCCATCTTGACTGTTACCGGAAGAGGACATCCTCCATATGGTTTTGATGTTTGTGTGATGAATGCGGTTGCATCCCGCTTTAATAAGGATTTATTTCAAATGTAAAACTCGTGAGTAAATACCAGTATACGTATTTTGTTGTATGCGTGACACAAGCGGGCCCAATAATTTTAATAATAAATTTATAGCGGTCGAAGAGGAAAACGTTGAAGCTATAAGCAGATCTCCGACAAAAAGCTGCGGATTTTCTTTGGTGTAGACTCAAGTATATACTATTTACTGGCAGTTTGCAACACTCCAGCAGGATAGGAATACTGTAGACCGGCTAACGAATAGAATATATAAAACGGATTAATTTCACTTATACAAATACGGATTGAAAATGTTGCTTGTGTGGAGGATTATATTTCAGTTGCATTACAAACAACGCCCTCTTTATCAACAATGTCTAGTCTTTCAGGCAGCATCCCTCAGCAGATGTCTAAAGGACATCCAAAACAATATATTCTAATCGTCATTCATCTCATCATTACCGCAACATCAACCATCCACACCGTACGCTACTCACAATTAATTTGATGTACGTAACTAGCAAAATTTTGAGTAATTTTCGAGAAACAACAAAAACATTATGGAAGCAATTCGCCCTGGTGTTTTGATTTCTTTTTAGCGGGCTGCCATCATAATCACGATAGCTTTCTTGTAACTCGCTGCAATATGCCAGCATAGGGCTCAGATTAATTCAAACATTGGCGACAGAGCAGAAATATTAAATACACATATAAAAATGTAACTTCAAGAACATGAAGTTAATTATGGACGATGGACATTGTAGTAAATTAATCTAAACAAGGTATTATATAGAATATTGAAAGTGAAATGTGCACAAAACAATTCGTTCAAGTTGCGACATGTCAGTATTAAGCTACCCCCGTCTATATAAAGAGTTAAATTAAGCCAAATGATGTAGACAATCAATTTTTTCCCCGTTGTATTTTATAATTCTTATGTATAGATTGGTTTAGATATCTACGACTATCTAGAGATTTTGAAAACAATTACTTTCTATTAAACTCGAACCATTGGCGACATCAATGTGTCTCTTTCCTGGTGATTGACCCTGTCGTCGTTTGCCGGATAGGCAGTTGACGTGCTATCAGTAGATGTCGTCAGACATATATGCCTGTTTATGCGTGACGAGCATAGTGGAATATCAACACAGCAATACAGTAATCGACTGTGGACAGTTCTGTTGACTTAACGACGTAAAATTATTTGAGATTTTAAAATAATATTATAATAATCTCTCTACATCTAGAAGACATTATAATATTTCGTGCCATTCTGCTTTGTTCATGAACACGTCACATCCTGAGGTCCACCCATATAAGCTATTTACCTTAAAATATCATTCTATGCCATATAAAAGCACATTCCGGTCATCCCGAGGTTGCACACAATTTGACACAAACAACTATCTGGTAAATAACTCGTCCGCTCCTATTACGACACAGATTCTCATTTGTAACGGCTGGCGAGGGGAAGTGTACGTGTAACGGCTGGCGAGGGGAAGTGTACGTGTGTCGAACAAACCTCTCGACACATACACGCACATTATGTACATTATCTATTTATATTTACCGAATTCGAATTATATTGCAACCTAGCTGTACTTCAATCACTTAAACTGTCTGACAGCCAGACAAAGCCCTGTGCGATCTGCACTATCACACTGGCCGTCTGACAGCCAGACAGAGCCCTGTGCGATCTGCACTATCACACTGACCGTCTGACAGCCAGACAAAGCCCTGTGCGAGCTGCACTATTACACTGTCTGTCTGACAGCCAGACAAAGCCCTGTGCGATCTGCACTATCACACTGTCTGTCTGACAGCCAGACAAAGCCCTTTGCGAGCTGCACTATCACACTGTCTGTCTGACAGCCAGACAAAGCCCTGTGCGAGCTGCACTATCACACTGTCTGTCTGACAGCCAGACAAAGCCCTGTGCGATCTGCACTATCACACTGACTGTCTGACAGCCAGACAAAGCCGTGTGCGATCTGTATTATCACACTGACTGTCTGACAGCCAGACAGAGCCCTGTGTGATCTGCACTATCACATTGTCTGTCTGACAGCCAGACAAAGCCCTGTGTGATCTGCACTATCACACTGTCTGTCTGACAGCCAGACAAAGCCCTGTGTGATCTGCACTATCACACTGTCTGTCTGACAGCCAGACAAAGCCCTGTGCGATCTGCACTATCACACTGCCTGTCTGACAGCCAGACAGAGCCCTGTGTGATCTGCACTATCACACTGCCTCTCTGACAGCCAGACAGAGCCCTGTGTGATCTGCACTATCACACTGCCTGTCTGACAGCCAGACAAAGCCCTGTGTGATCTGCACTATCACACTGCCTGTCTGACAGCCAGACAAAGCCCTGTGTGAGCTGCACTATCACACTGCCTGTCTGACAGCCAGACAAAGCCCTGTGCGATCTGCACTATCACACTGCCTGTCTGACAGCCAGACGGAGCCCTGTGTGATCTGCACTATCACACTGCCTGTCTGACAGCCAGACAGAGCCCTGTGTGATCTGCACTATCACACTGCCTGTCTGACAGCCAGACAGAGCCCTGTGTGATCTGCACTATCACACTGCCTGTCTGACAGCCAGACAGAGCCCTGTGCGATCTGCACTATCACACTGGCCGTCTGACAGCCAGACAGAGCCCTGTGCGATCTGCACTATCACACTGACCGTCTGACAGCCAGACAAAGCCCTGTGCGAGCTGCACTATCACACTGTCTGTCTGACAGCCAGACAAAGCCCTGTGCGATCTGCACTATCACACTGTCTGTCTGACAGCCAGACAAAGCCCTGTGCGAGCTGCACTATCACACTGTCTATCTGACAGCCAGACAAAGCCCTGTGCGAGCTGCACTATCACACTGTCTGTCTGACAGCCAGACAAAGCCCTGTGCGATCTGCACTATCACACTGACTGTCTGACAGCCAGACAAAGCCCTGTGCGATCTGTATTATCACACTGACTGTCTGACAGCCAGACAGAGTCCTGTGTGATCTGCACTATCACACTGTCTGTCTGACAGCCAGACAAAGCCCTGTGTGATATGCACTATCACACTGTCTGTCTGACAGCCAGACAAAGCCCTGTGTGATCTGCACTATCACACTGTCTGTCTGACAGCCAGACAGAGCCCTGTGCGATCTGCACTATCACACTGCCTGTCTGACAGCCAGACAGAGCCCTGTGTGATCTGCACTATCACACTGCCTGTCTGACAGCCAGACAGAGCCCTGTGTGATCTGCACTATCACACTGCCTGTCTGACAGCCAGACAAAGCCCTGTGCGAGCTGCACTATTACACTGCCTGTCTGACAGCCAAACAGAGCCCTGTGTGATCTGCACTATCACACTGTCTGTCTGACAGCCAGACAAAGCCCTGTGTGATCTGCACTATCACACTGCCTGTCTGACAGCCAGACAAAGCCCTGTGCGAGCTGCACTATCACACTGCCTGTCTGACAGCCAGACAAAGCCCTGTGCGATCTGCACTATCACACTGCCTGTCTGACAGCCAGACAAAGCCCTGTGCGAGCTGCACTATCACACTGCCTGTCTGACAGCCAAACTGAGCCCTGTGTGATCTGCACTATCACACTGTCTGTCTGACAGCCAGACAAAGCCCTGTGTGATCTGCACTATCACACTGCCTGTCTGACAGCCAGACAAAGCCCTGTGCGAGCTGCACTATCACACTGCCTGTCTGACAGCCAGACAAAGCCCTGTGCGATCTGCACTATCACACTGATTGTCTGACAGCCAGACAAAGCCCTGTGCGATCTGTACTATCACACTGACTGTCTGACAGCCAGACAAACCACTGTATAATTTATATAACTACAGTGTCTGTCTGACAGCTATAAAAATAGCTTATTCTGTCTCGTCGCCTCTCACAATATTATATTGGCTGTGGAACAACATACCCCTATCCATTCGCCAAGCTCCATCGACAGATGTATTCAAAAGACTGTTAAAGACGTACTTGTTTCGCAAGACATTTTAAAAGTTTTAATTATTTATGACATTTTATATAAATCACCTTTATAGCAGTGTTCATAGATAGTTCTGTATGTGTTTATTTTAGAGATACTTTGTAATTTATATATCTTAGACCTGTAGTTTTAATTTTCCATAGTTTTTATATAGATATAATACTTCTTTTTTTTATAGTTTTTTTAGTATGTATGAATTGCTTTAATGGATTTGTAAAGCGCCTTTGAGCAGTTTAGGCTTAAAAGAGCGCTATATAAATATACATTTTATTATTATTACACGAAGTTACGCGAAGATACACGATGTCACATGCGGTTGTACGATGCTCTACGATGTTACACGATGTTAAACGATGTTATATGATGGTACACGATGTTACACGATGCTACACGTTGTTACGTAACGGTGCAAGACGATACATTATGTGGGGAAGGTATGTATAATGCCCCTGGTTTATCCAGTCACAACGGCAACGCTTGGGCAATCACACGGCAGCCTCAAACAGGTAAACACATCCCGCAGGGTCGCCATGACCCAGCACCGGTTGATCTCAGTACTCACATTAATTATGACTTATAACCAGTTAATTTTTTTTAAACTCAATCCAGGAAGACGAAATACTAACTAACTAAATAGAAAAATGCTGCACGAATATAATATTTCAACAATCATGCCTTAGCATATAATATGTTGCTTGTATCTGAGGAAAGATGTCGGTGATATCGATCGGCCTCTACGTTGCAGTATGCAGACTACGCGCCCGGCTGAAGCCGATACGTATTCACTGGCTGTTTAGTCATCGTTGTGTGGGAGTGTTTACTAACTTTCACAATTCAGATTAAACTGGCAACCATTAACAAAATTTCTGTTCTGACGCGAATCTGTCGAATAATTAAGCTGCGATTTAAACGTTAACGATTCCGCAGTGAAATTCCACTGGGGGCCATATCGTTGGCACTAGATCTGTCACACGATGGAATTTCACTACAAACTCACTGTGGTGATATACATGCAAACTGTAATGTTAGCATACTTCCTCATTGTAATGGCATAGTTCACAGTAAGGTTAATAGTTTTATATGCAGATTCAGAAGCACCTACACATAAATGATAGAAGTTGGGGATGATTTCAAAAGAGCGATGCATGACCTCTCAGGTAACCGGTTATGTCTGGAGTGACACGTCGTCGTAACCTATAACACTGTATGAAACAGCTGCTACCCTCGTCCAAGGACGTATAGTGTTGTATGCCAACGCACTGAACCACTGACACCGTCCCTCATCCGACAAGTAACACCAACGTGGATTTGTCCTGCAGAGCTGCCATACACTCAACGCACTACCCATACATCCATTGACAATTCATAAAATTTGATTAGCAACCAGCAACATATCTTACTTTTACCTGTTATGTAATATATACAATAAGCAATATACCGCACGCACGCACGCACGCACGCACGCACGCACGCACACACACAAACATACGCGCGTGCGCATGCGGTAAACGCACGCAGTACACGCACGCACTACACGGAGTGCCCGTACGACAAAGAAATAACTAGTTTTTAAAGCATACAAAGTATTTTATTATCACAATAAGAAAACAAGAAAGACAGTTGTGTTCAGGCACAAAGCATTTTTGTGCCAATACGTTAATCACGGTTGACGGCGTTCATTCAAGAAAAAGAGACTCACACCTAAAAAAAACCTCGTGTGTCCTATTAACCCGCCGACACACCTTGCCACTGAAGCAATACAGACTGGCGTGTTTGTTGACAATGTTACAGAACACATACAACGCCGCTGCAAAATCCAAGTGGCATTACGCAAGAAAATCGCAGATTCAATAATTTACTACAGTACCAACATGCAAGGGAATTCTAAATGCAGTGAAAGTATAACAATACAGTTTGCGAGATCGGTGTTAAGATTAAGATTAAACAGATGAAAGTTGTAACGTTTCCGTTGCATGCCAACCGGGAACTAACGCTTGGTACTACGGTTAGTGCTCCAACGTCAAGTTCATTCCGTCTTATTTAGTATTCCACCACACTACATAGATTTAGCTGCCGAACAAGAAGACGGTCATATTAAACACACTGAAGGTGTAAGATGTAGCCAGTGGAATAACAGAAACGTAAATATGTTCTACTAGATTTGAAATAAAATTTGGCATTTATACTTAGGTTTCACTGACCAGCAACTAGTAGTTTCTGAATTTGTTAGTCAGTTTCCACAATAAATGTTAGTAAACAATCACAATTGTTTATTATTGTAATATACATATTCAATGGTACTAGCAATACCTTACGTGTATAGCAGAATAAATGCATAAACATGGTATTTATAAATATATACCTTTATGTATAAAATAGTTTTTCTCACGAACGTAGGTCTGGTACATAAGTATGCGTCTGTCCCTCCTAGATCTCTTCCTAGTTCTGCAATTTTTTGCAAGTAGGCTGAAATAATCAAGTCATTGTGACATTATCAAAAACGACGAGCGTGTTAATTAGGTCGAGGTCGGATTCCTATGGAATAAAAAGTGCAATCACAAACTGGGACGTTTGATACTGAAACACTTAAACATAGGAGACGTTGTATGGCTACAAGCCAGACATAAACCTAATAAAAAGTCAAAAATAGCCACTTATTTTCACAAGTTGCGTTCATTTAAGTACAGTTATCCTCAGACTGTTGTTACGGGTTAACATTATAGTTTGGGAGTGAACCCCCAAAGCTTAAAGCATACCTAATCAAGTCAGTCGTGCGATTATAACTGAGACACGCTGGCCTACATTTAAACAAAAACAAGTAGGGCCTAAGCTAAACCATTAACAGAAAAGCAAAAACAAATGCAACATGTAAAATATCGACATGAACCCTACATCTGATTGCGAGTGCTGCCGACAACACGCCAGTGGTGCAGCCGAACAAAGACTAGTTGCTTTCGTCTTATTCCGCGTCCATGTACGTTTTACTCCAGGCACTGTCATTGATGTCCCGGAAGCGTGACACCATCTGTCACAGCGCATGCGTGTAATTACACCAGGATGGGACCGGATCGAGTTCATCCGCTTGCATATTTAATTTCCCTGCAGAGTCCGTCGTGACAGGCCTGACACAAGTCCGAGTTGTGCTGGTTGCGAGGTTTCCCCTTGCGTCTGTCGACTCGCATTGGCGGCATATAGAACCCGTAGTACATTTGACCAATGTTGTTGTACACGTTCCCGACAACCTGCAACACAACAACGGCTGTCAGTTTACATACCCTTTTACGCAGGTCGTAAACTACAGTGTAAGACCTGCACACTTAACGAAAGGATGGATGCTAAATTACGATGATCATGGTCAATTTCCTCTCTTAGGTGAATACTAATGTACTATAAAGGTTAAAATTACTTCCTTCCGGTTATGTTGGTTGCACAAAGAAAAAATGGGTGCGAAGTAATTATGGGTATATTCAACAGTAATGCCTAAAATGGTGGGGATAAACTTCTAATGTGTATAGTGATATAATCTCCAAGCCGTAGGACGTGTTACACAATGAGAGAGAGGGCATTACACTTTATTGCAACCAAGTTGAGCAACAAAACAAAACATTTTGTGGTTAGACAATTCACGACAAGTGCGTGAGTATTTTAAATCCATACTACAACAGCTATTTGTCAAACTGGGTGTTAATATAACTGAGGGATCAATATACCACGGGGAAGTCAAGATTCTGTAATAGTATTCTGACCCAGGAATACTATTTTGACCCATGGATCAAGACTCAGAATAAATTGACTCAAGTGTAATTAGTTGTCTCGACTACCAGCCTACCTTGACGACCTCCTCCGGGTACCACATGGCGTGCTCGAAGGTGCCGTTGTGACAGCGCACGCACTGCTGGCCGTAGAGCTTGAAGAAGACATAGCCACTGCTCGTGAGGGGCTCCAGATGATACCAGAACACCACCCGGCCCTTCATCGACGTCCAGCCGTGCCCGCATTCCTACACACAGACACACTGTTCTAGTAGACTGTTGAAACAAACCCAGTTGTCTCACAGCGCTGGCAGTGAACTGATTGAACACTACGTTTGGGCCAATAACCTTGGTTGGTGTTCACATATTCACTGAAGTCATGCGTTTAATAAAAAGAGTGTGTACTATTATTAAAATCAACGGAAAATTAGATTTCATGGTTAAATCGGGTAATTTGCGAAAGTGTGAACAGACTACGTTGTAGTGCAAAGAGCCGGACCACGTTTGCCATGTTTCCCGAATTTCGATTTGGCCCAGTCGAAAATAATTCAACGAACTAGCATGTTATTTTGGATACAAGATATATTCGAGTTTTTACAAAATGATTCTCAAACGAGACGAATTTATCAATCCATTTGGTGAACTGTTGTCAGGTAAAAGGTCCGTCAAGCCATAACATATAACAATGGATGTCGCAAAGCAACGAACATTCAAACATTACATAGAATAATTTGTTGACATTTTGGCTCCAAGTGTTTTTTTTTGCGAAAACAAGCTTAGGGCAAAGTTGTTTAAGAGAGAACTGCATGCGAGAAAGATATGTTTAGTAGATATCCTACTGGCCTGGTAGGTATATAGGTGCACATATTATGCAAACATTTGTGGTTAGCAAATCTTAAAGAAGGACACGCGATTGTGACGTAAGCAAACGGACCACCAATTGACCTATCCATCACGTGATCTGTTGCCTAGCAAAACGTCCTTCATACCATCAACAATGAGAGCCCAACGCATGGAGCATTTGGCAATTCCGACGTACATTTTGTTGAAAGTCTGACCCCAAAACGTTTTTCTTTATGACAAAAACATAAGGCAACGTTTTTAAGTGACAACTGTATGCGGGGATGTTTTATATATGAGATGTCATGCCGCAATAGCATTGTAATGCACATATATTGCTGTTATCGACATTGTTGGCAAGGTATAGCTTGGCGGAGGTCACGCGCAAACCAAGTAATTTTGATTGTGAATCGCAACATAGCCTATGTCACTACTGGATCCATCAACTAAATGAATCTAATACATTTTTTTCCAGAATATGCAACTTAATTATATTTGCCAGATGCGGTGTACTGTGAGTTTTTAAACACCATTTGCAAGTGGGTACTTTGTACAAAAGTTGTCTTTATAATTATAGAGGGGTCTACGTTGCGCTGTTAATGGTGGTGCGCGGTTGCGTCACCTAGCGAATGGTGTTGGAGTGTTACCTGGCAGCAGAAGCGGACCTTGGCGCTGTCCCGATAGACGTGCCATCGCGAGCTTGGCGCCTGCGACGTCGGGATCAGTGTCCACCCATCGGGCACGTACTGGGTGAACAAGTTGTTGAATTCTCCATGCCAAACCAGTTCCATGCTGCAACACGAGGAGACCATCTACAGGTACTGCTGACGTCATGATGACATCGTGTCATCTTCGTCTTCGCTCGTAACGAGTCGTGTCGTCGGCCATAACGAACCGTGTCGTCAGTTATAACGAACCGTGTCTTCACCAATAACGAACATTGTCATTGACTGAATTATGACCGTAGTCGTCGCCGTCGCCGGCATGATCATCCCAACTCACATAACGATTAGACTATACTCGGGTAAATCCGCGCACCCTTTCCGACAATAATCCTATATAGTCTTCTAACGTAATTCAATCCCATAACATAATCCAATCCAGTAACATAATCCAATCCCATAATCTGCGAGACTGCAGCTTAATCCAGACCGTAGGAGGCGCGCCGTGTTAGAATCACGCCTTACAAATCGGTAAACTACTCAGAGCGGCTAAGTTTGCTCCAAGTTGCAATACAAAATAGCAACACATTAAGATAAACTTTAAAAAATCAAACTTAGCACAAATACGCTATGCAGCAATACAATAAACAATTACCTAAGACGCACAGCATAAAGTGATGATGAACAATGACCAACAAAATAAACAAAGTGCAGTTTCTGCTGCGACACTAAGTACAGTGCTGGCACTAAAAGTACAGTATGGCCCTCCCTGACACTGTGGTGGTTGTGGAATCAGTTAGTGGATCAGTCGACGGTCGTTAAATACTACATAGTTTTGCATTATATTGGCCTTCCTAAGATATACTGTAGATGCTGACAGCGCCACCAAAACGGACGTGTGTCATGTACGTATTTTCCGATAGTATGTCACCTGGATTTTTCCACTGTATTGTTTACGCCGCAGTCACGTGTGTCACTGTCACTTGTGAATACTTTGAATCGACCTCAAAGGCACCACGCCCACTGCCTCGCGTAACTCAGCTAGACGGCTGTTGTTACTCGTTTACTACCAGTGAGTTCTCGTTACAATACGACGATTATAAAACTACGCTCGACATACCGACGTGAGTAATTGCTCATTTAAGAATCTGTCGTGAAATGGAGCAGAATTAGAAATCTTAATTAACAGCCGGTATACGACCATGGGATACGTTTGCTAATTGATGTTTTGAACAACAAAAAGAACACAACCGAAGAAATGTGTTTTATAATTAATGGTATGCCCATAGGTGATAGCTATCTTGTGCGCTGAACAAGAACAGTTTTAAACATGTGTTGTGTGCGCGTGCGGGCGTGCGCGAGCGCGTGCATATCCATCCGTCCGTATGTGCATGCGATCGGGTATGCATGCTTGTGTATGCGTGTGTATGTAATGTATGCGTGAGTACGTACACTAGTTCTCCGGTATAGTGTATGTCGTCTATGCTTAGCCTGTTTGTACAGTCGGCCTAGTTGCTGGCTGTTGTTGGCGGTGACGTAACGCAGCCGCGTCTCTCGTTATCATTGTATTTATATCAGTGAGAAAGAACCAATAGCGTCGCCCTCGTCAACTTCCTGGTTAAAGACACAAGCGTGATTCATGGCCACATGCTTCACAATAGTGTTGCAACATGCTCAGAAGGAGCGGCCTGCTGAATCGGCCGAATGTTACACGCCGCCGGGGGCAAGATTCCGCTATGAATAGGCCTACATACGTTTATAATGGTTCGCCGCCTGTGGCCGCATGTTCTTCTTTCTGAATGTTACTCAGGGTACCCTGTTGGCATGCGTAGTAAACATATATTTAATTTTAGGGAGCATTATCAATTAAATTATTGTTATGATAATAATCGGGACAAGACGGACGAACGGGGCAGATGGGGCTTCATTTTCACGCACACACGCTCAAGCAGAGATGCTTGCATGCGCGCTCCTAATATACGCGTACATACGCATGCAAGCACACGCTGTCGTCCGCACCACCTGTAGCGCGATCGCCCGGGCGGAATTCGACACAGAAAGTCAAAGAGACAGCGCGTAATATTTATGGAGCGGCATTTCTGCGCGCGAGAGTCGCATTGTGACTGATGTTAGTCGCACAATGGCCAACGGCGGCGCCGATGAAGCCGGGCTTCCACTGCCTTCTGCGCCGTGATCAATGGGCAGGTAAACGCCCGGCAACCGACACTTGTTGTTATAGTCACAGTGGGTCAACTCGACTTAGTGCAACTGTTTTGCTGCACACTCCCCAGGACCCTGACTGCATCAACTTAGTCCACGTGCATCAAGTACAACGAACACACCCACAAAGCATATAGTTAATATAGTGAATGTTTTGATCTCAATAACAATTAGTCAACATAAATCAGAAGGCGATGGTTCAATGTAGCACCTTCAATGCATGCACTTCGTTATGAGACTTTACTAACAGTGTCCAATCAAGAGCAGTATTGGACGAAGCTCTCCATTAAGAATGATACAAGTTCCTAGAGAGTACAGGCCTAAACCTAGATTGTTTGACTGCTGTTGTTTAGGTTTTATTCTACTGAGAAACTGGCAAAAGCGAATGAAAGCGGGGTGAACAGATATGTCGGTGTGCACGGAAGACACGGATCAGTTTTTAAAAACGAACCAGTTAAACAAAACTGTAATATTTCAAAACTAATTTAATTGATTACATTATCTTATATGCAGACACTAGAATTCACATCTCTGTCGTACACAAAGCTAATAAGCGAATGTGTATGTCGTACGC
>OZ023214.1:52586677-52656677 GCA_963995525.1 Escarpia spicata | reverse complement strand
GTATCGTGTGTCCTAGCCGTGAGCACTGGCAGCGCAATGAAGACGATTGCTTAAACCGGGCACGCTCGGCTGAAATGGCAACTGTAGAACAACCCACACGCCTCAGTGATCTCGGCTCGCTGCACGGTGGGCACTACCCACGAGTAAATATAGCTTCGACGTAAACAAAAATAGCAATAAATAGCGCTGTCCCGGTCAGGTCAACGCACCGCCTGCTGATTGGTTGCTGAAAGGCGTGTGTCACGAACGCGGAAACTGTTCGACAGCTGCACTTCAACTATTGATCGAAATACAGGTTTCAACTAGCATTAGCCTCATTTGAAGAAGAAGAAACGAATAGATTGTTGGAGCGTTGTGCCCAAAATGTGTGCGTTATGGCAAAGCGAAACTGCCGCCAGTCAAGGGGAAGTCCCCTGGCCAAGTGACGTGAGCTGATTGGCCCGACTGTGACGTCACGTGGTCTGACGGCGGCGTTGCTGACGAGGCTGTCGGCGCCTGGCACGGCGCAGTTGGCGTCACGCACAGTTGACTTCGACGGAGTTCTGTCTATGGCTTCATCTTGCGGGGCTTGCTCACTCCGAGGCAACTCTATTCCACTGTCACATCAACCTCGTCTCCATTCGCACAAACTCGTAGTGGATATCACGGACATTACGCTAAGTTCAATCACCAGCCAGCAAAGCCCCGATGACATCATTACGAATAACAACTAAACCCTAATTGTAGGCCTACGTCAAATAACGACATATTACCGGTACACACACGTTGCTATCGGATATATACAATTTCAAAGTATCGTTGATATGACGCGTTGTATTGTTTAACGTCATGTATCGCGTGCATTTCTGGTTTAAGCAACTTCAGCATAATAAATTGATTACGTAGCGACACATATGATTGGTTATCACTGCAAGTAGGACAAAGTACAGACGCACCTTTGTAAGTGCGGTTCTAGCTTGGATGATACTGTCAGTATTGGTTAATGAGAATGCCTCGTACAACCAAGCCGCCACCCAAATTATGGATGCGCTCTTTATCGCTACAGGTGTAGGACCGACATTAACCCCAACACGGGTACGATGTGGTCAGGTGAACAATACGAACAGTTCACCCCTTCTGATTTATTACCTACAGGGAGTCGGTGTGAAATGTTGCCTTATTGTTGCTGCAAATACAATTGAAAACTATAACGCCGGCATGCGCGGTGTCGAAAGTGAAGTCGATTTACTACCAACTGCTCGGTTTATATCATATGAAATTAAATGAATATCATATTGTATTTATACAGATTCCAACAGGTCCAGTGAACCCAGTAACATGACTGATAAGTGAAACAATGCATATAAATAATGAAACAATAATAGAACAATAAAAACAATAAGAACAATAAGGACATAAAACCACACAATATGTACGTTAAATATACCAGGCAAACATCCGTTATACATAGAAATGTTTTTGAATAGAAGATCTAAATGTTTCAGCTCCTGAATATATATCACAAGTTGGATCACTTAAATACAATGTGTTGAAAGTAGTCATACATCTATTCAAAACAGAGTGTTTTCTAATGTTGATTCTGCTACTGGAAACTCTAAAAGAAGTGTAGTTTCGTAGAGATCGTGAAGGGCAGTGAACTTGGATAGCCCCTACCAGATAGGACAAGTCTAGTTGGGAGTGCACACACTTGTGTAAAAAGATGAGATCTGCAACTTGCCTACGATGTTGAAGAGAAGGTAGTCTAAAATTATGGCAAAGTTCAGGATAACTGTCAGAGGAGTACTGTATTTTGGATTTATAACATAGATATTTGTTGTTGTTGAACTGTTCAATTTTGTCAATAAACGTACGTAGCTAGAGATAACACTGCATTACTCCAACTAACTAGAGATATATACAAGCATCGCAAAGCCTGTACGTCGGTCAATGTTGTGCAAATAAAACCACTAATCTTAAAAGCTTTTAAAACACTGCAATTAATATGATCTTTAAAAATCAAACCGTCGGTCAGTGTGACCTTGGGCAGAGATTGGCTTAAAATCGTGTTGTCATAGGATATATGTTTCTCTTTGGTAGTGAACGACAGTATGCAGCATTTCTCAACGTATAGTTTAAGGTACCATGTCTCCCACCAAAGATATACACTGCCCAGATCCTTCTGCACCAACTGACAATCGGTCACCGACGTAATTTCTTTAAACACTTTGGAATCATCAGCATACAATGACATTTCACATGGGTCAACATGATTAGTGAGATCGTTAATATACAAGATAAACAGAAATGGTCCAATTTGTGAAATTTGTGGTACACGAGACAACAACGGCTTCCAATCAGATGTTTTGCCTTCGAGGATCACGCGTTGTTTTCGGTTGACAAAGTAAGACTGCAACCACTGCAACCTGCATTGCCCGGAATGTCCATATGATCTGAGCTAGTGAATTAACAATGGGTGGCACACTGGATCAAAGGCTTTACTGAAGTCCAAATAAACAGAATCAACCTGTTTCTTGTTGTCAATAGATTCAGTAATGGCGTTCAAGTAACACGCTAGATTAGATACTGTACTTCTACGCCTCACAAATCCGTATTGGCTGCCCGAAATTGTGTTACGCACATGTTCATACAATGAGTCGTATACCACTTTCTCAAAAACTTTGCTAAATAGCGGTAAGAGAGAGATAGGTCTGTAGTTGCAGCACACATTTCGTTTATCTTCCTTCTTAAACACAGGAACAACATTTGCTCTTTTAAAACAAGTTGGAAAAATGCCACAGTTTAAGGCCATATTAAAAAGTACAGTTACTGGACCTCCTAATTCGGTGGCACATTCCCTAAAGATTACATCTGATATAATATCGTCAGGACCGCATGCTTAGTTTATATCGGTGGTTCTTAGTACTCTGATGACATCATTATAAGACTCATTGGTATTAGTCATTGGGCTGGGTTGAAAGGAGGGAATACTTGGATAAACAAGGTTATCTACTAATGTAAAGACAGATTCGAAGTGGTCAGAAAAGAGTTATGCTATGTCAGCAGGACTGTCTGCCTCAGTGCCGTTATATAACATTGAGTTAGGAATCTTTACATTGGTTTACTTGCTTTTGTCAAAACTGAATAGACGTTTGGTGTTTTGTTTGACGGATGTGATTTATATAATATGAAATGAATACGAAATTGCGAAATAGTGTGTGCAATTTTAAATGGCTGTTCTGTTTGCCAGATTAGAGCAGCGTCGAGGAAGCTGAGAATGAGAAAGCCTGGGGCAGGATGATATTACAACAGAACTGATGAAAGGCTGGAGCAGGATGATATTACAGCAGAACTGATGAAAGGCTGGGGCAGGATGATACTACAGCAGAACTGATGAAAGCATGGAGCAGGATGATATTACAGCAGAACTGATGAAAGCATGGGACAGGATGATATTGCAGCAGAACTGATGAAAGGCTGGGGCAGAATGATATTACAGCAGAACTGATGAAAGGCTGGGGCAGGATGATATTACAATAGAACTGATGAAAGGCTGGCGCAGGATGATATTACAGCAGAACCGAAGAAATGCTGGGGCAGGACGATATTACAGCAGAACTGATGAAAGCCTGGAGCAGGATGATATTACAACAGAACTGATGAAAGCCTAGGGCAGGATGATATTACAGCAGAACTGATGAAAGGCTGGCACAGGATGGTATTACAGCAACCTGATGAAAGCCTAGGGCAGGATGATATTACAATAGAACTGATGAAAGGCTGGCGCAGAATGATATTACAGCCGAACTGATGAAAGGTTGGGGCAGGATGATATT
Organism: Escarpia spicata; assembly: GCA_963995525.1. Taxonomy (NCBI): domain Eukaryota; kingdom Metazoa; phylum Annelida; class Polychaeta; order Sabellida; family Siboglinidae; genus Escarpia; species Escarpia spicata. Next base: position 52,652,865 of record OZ023214.1, on the reverse strand, counting down.
ACAGCAGAACTGATGAAAGGCTGGGGCATGATGATATTACAGCAGAACTGATGAAAGCCTTGGGCAGGATGATATTACAACAGAACTGATGAAAGGCTTGGGCAGGATGATATTACAGTGAAACAGAAATTAAAAAAATTGTGGGGCACCATGTTCAGTAGTGGGGCACCTATGATCATATATTTTTGTAATTCAGTAATGTGGACTGATTTATAAATCACTCTAATAAGGCTTGTTATCACTGTAAAACTTAATAATAAATTGGAATAGGAATGATTGCTGACGGGGTCGGTCAGATCATGCGATGACGACAATATTTGAAGGGTGTTACGTAAATTTACTTCATAACGGTAATAATATGAATAAAGGCACGCTGGTGGGTATATCGATATGGTGGAATGTCCATTGCTCTGGTTGAATCAATAAGTAGAAAGACGGATACGAAGGATATTCTCAGGGGAATAGGCAATTTAAACGATCTGGCGGTGGTATCGGCTGGGGAAGCAGACCTCCAAGAACAAGCAAGTGTAGAAAGGAGGAGCTGAAGGAGCTCGTTAGCGTGAAAGAAAGTTTAAAGAAGCTGGTTGACGAATGCTTAGCAAAGAAAGCAGATGTCCGGAAAACGGAAAGTAAAAGGAGACGAGAACGACCAAAACTGAGATGGGAGGATTGTAAAGGGATATTTAGAGGGATTGGGAGAAAACTGGACAAGGAAAGCGAAAGACAGAGGAGAATGCAGACGATTAGTGGAGACATCAATGCAAGAACAGTGAGGCATGTCAACAAGAAACGAAAACAAATCTAGGCGCAGCACCGAGGCGAGCCTCACCTTTGACATTTCAAGAAAAGAAGAGGACAACAAGAACACAATGCGACAGTCACTATAGGGTCTAATGTGCGGACATCCTCGTTAAAGAGGAGAACAACAACACAATGCGACAGTCACTATAGGGCCTAATGTGCGGACATCCTCGTTAAAGAGGAGAACAACAACACAATGCGACAGTCACTATAGGGCCTAATGTGCGGACATCCTCGTTAAAGAGGAGAACAACAACACAATGCGACAGTCACTATAGGGCCTAATGTGCGGACATCCTCGTTAAAGAGGAGAACAACAACACAATGCGACAGTCACTATAGGGCCTAATGTGCCTGGACACCTCGTTAAAGAGGAGAACAACAACACAATGCGACAGTCACTATAGGGCCTAATGTGCGGACATCCTCATTAAAGAGGAGAAAAACAACACAATGCGACAGTCACTATAGGGTCTAATGTGCCTGGACATCCTCATTGAAGAGGAGAACAACAACACAATGCGACAGTCACTATAGGGCCTAATGTGCCTGGACATCCTCGTTAAAGAGGAGAACAACAACACAATGCGACAGTCACTGTAGGGCCTAATGTGCGGACATCCTCATTAAAGAGGAGAACAACAACACAATGCGACAGTCACTATAGGGCATAATGTGCCTTGACATCCTCGTTAAAGAGGAGAACAACAACACAATGCGACAGTCACTATAGGGCCTAATGTGCGGACATCCTCGTTAAAGAGGAGAACAACAACACAATGCGACAGTCACTATAGGGCCTAATGTGCCTGGACACCTCGTTAAAGAGGAGAACAACAACACAATGCGACAGTCACTATAGGGCCTAATGTTCCTGGACACCTCGTTAAAGAGGAGAACAACGACACAATTCAGCAGTCACTATAGGGTCTAATGTGCGGACATCCTCATTAAAGAGGAGAACAACAACACAATGCGACAGTCACTATAGGGCCTAATGTGCGGACATCCTCGTTAAAGAGGAGAACAACAACACAATGCGACAGTCACTATATGGCCTAATGTGCCTGGACATCCTCGAGTTAATCGAAAACGGCATCAACGTTCGCCTGGTGAACGCATGACGCATTTTCGGCCGCATCAAAGAGAATGTGACTTGCTCATACCAGAAGCAAGTGACACGATCGATATACGACAGTTGTGGCGTGAATTTCAAATGCCGGGTGATATCATTTCACGTTTATGCTATGTTTGTCATAACTTATTCTACTCGCATGCATCTGATACGAGCGCAAACTAGACAATTTCGACCCACTCAAAATGGCTTGGCAACCCAATTTTGGGTCGCGACCCAGGGGTTAAGAACCGCTGCTGTAAACTGTTAACGTTCAGATAACTGGTTTCAAACTTACTTCTATAAATTCACTAAATTAATTACGAACCAAGGAAACTTAGTAATTGTTCTTTCATGTTATTTAAATGAAACAAACAGCCGACCATTCTCGAGTTTTCTGTTAGCAAAGATCATTATGAATCGCAGCGACGACAGCAATGGTATAATCACTGCAAGTTTAAGAAGATTCATAACTAACGTCAGACAAGTCAGAGCCGCTGTTATCAGCACAACCTTCTGCGTCAACGCAATCACTTGGGCCCGCAGCAGTGGCTTCCAACTGGTCTATGTCTTCCTCATCTTGGTTCTCACTGTTACCAGGTGATGCGACCACAACCCGTAGAACCTTACAATTATCAAAATTATAAATATATTAGTAAATTTCTTTTTTACGATACAAATCACTATAACAATTTTATAACGTGCGGTTCGTATCCGCCGCGTTTCGCGGTAAAAGCAATTATGTAACAATTGAGCATAAAGACACATTTTTGTAAAAAGTTTTTTTTTGGTTGGAAACAACGTCTTCCGGCGGCCAGTTGTAATTTCACAGAAAGATAGGCGGTTACACGGACCAGTAACTCAAACAAGTCACTGACCTGAGAAACTTGTTTGACGCTCGCGCGCGGTTGTGTTTAATTGGTAAGTTTTCAGATTGTTGTGTAAAATCGCATTGTTCTCAAATCCTGTCAATTAAGTAAATGTAGATTGCTAGATAGATTATAGACAAATAAATAGGGACATACAACTAGCAGATATAGCTAAATCAATATACATATACACAACTAGACATATAGATAGAGACAGACGTGCAACAACGCTTACATGCCCACTTACATCCAAGTCCAGTCATTGACAATATACCATCAACTGCACGCTTTTATTTTAATTATTTTATTAACTTATTTATTTATTGTAGTTTTAATTACAACCTTTTAGCCCACAGTGACGTTACAAATTGTAGGAGAGTGACGTAGAACTTGTTTCGCAGTACATTCTTAAAGAAGAGAGAAAACTACACAACCAGACAGCTAACACACAGTCGGACTGTCCAGGTGGAATATTCCTACTCCGGAATAAAGTCCAGATAGTCCACTTTCCATCGGGGTAGCAAAGTCAGAAACACATTAATATGTAAATGTCGGTCATTCATAATCACACGCACATGTCCATAGATTAGCATAACTGTTAACACATTAATTTTTCCATACGTGGCACTAGTGTAATACTCGTGGCTGCTACAAAAATAAATGGAATATTCATAGTTTTGGTTTTACCGCAGTGACTAAATATAGCGGACGCGAAGGGCTGTCCCCCGCGCCGCGCCTCGGGGCTCGACCAATGGCATGAGGCGGAGGTAACAACAACAGCGAGAAGACAAACTCATAAATTCACCCAACCGAATCTATCAGCATCGTCCAGGTATTCACTGTAGCAATACCGCCCGAGTGTTCGCCACATGCAAGGCTGGCACTCGGAAATCGGTCAAGGCGCCTCGTCATGGGCATGCGTCATGAGTGGCATCGTAACACTAAATGATCTATTTACATTTTTTTAAATGTCAGATCGGCTAGTTGCAACGATTAGGTGATTACATTTGTTGAGGGTTTGCCTATAGTTGATATTTAACGTCTCGTAAGACGTAGGAACTACAATCTAAACCAACTAGTTGGCAGTCGTAGAATGGTCACTAAGCAGTTGGGTTTATTTATGCCATATCCGGGTATGACTTCCTCTAATGTCATATTTATTCAATAGCTTAGGTTAAACGAATTATCTACATATTTAACTATTTGTTAATCTTGGGTCATGGATGCTACTTTATAATGCTAGCAAGTGGCATGGCTGCACGACTAGGCCAGTGCAACACGACAGTCAGCAACACAACACAGCACAGCTACTGCGACATAGCCTTTGACATTTACATGACACGTTATTTTACCTGCCAACATGCCTTCGTGGCTTCTTGCTGGTTTTATATTGCTAAAGAAAGGAACGTTTAGCACGTCGCTAATATATTTATTGCACTTAGTCATGAAGATTATGCCTTGAACGTGGCAAATAAGTGATGTATTTACGGCGCACAGTGTTGGTGAAGTGTCACGTTGTCGACTGTCGAGTCTTGTAGAAGTCGTAGACAAATAGCCTGGCCACGCAGTTGTTCTGCGGCTGTCACCCGGCGAATTAGTCGCTTTTGATCTGGTTCATTGAGAGCTTCTAATTATTTCAATTCGTTATTACATTATGTGGGTGGAATTCATATAAATTTAGCTTTACTTGAAGTTAAACCCGATGAGTACAGAGCCATTAATCTTCGTTTAATACTAGTTGTATGTATCAAACATGTATACTTGCGACAGGAAACCCAAATGCACACATGTATGCAGTCTGAGAATCACGCACGCACGCACGCACGCACGCACGCACGCACGTACAATGCATTTGACGTATCATCATCATCATCATCATTGTGCAGCCGCAGTGTCCCGTGGTTGGACGAAGGCCTCAGCATGTCGTTTCCAAATCTGCTTGTCTTGCGCTATCCTCTGCCAGATGGTGCCCTTCCAATACTCGTCTAGTTCGTCTCTCCACCGTTTCGCTGGTCTTCCTCTAGATCGTTTCCCTTCATAAGGTCTCCAGGGTGTGATACGCGATGTCCATCGATTATCTCGTAGTCTGCTAATGTGCCCTGCCCAGGTCCACTTCTGTCTTCTGATTTGTTCTATCACGTCTATGACCTTTGTCTTCTGTCTTACCGAGATGTTTGTTTTTCTCTCCCGATATGCGATGTTTAACATACTTCTTTCCATCTTTGTGTTGTGCGGCTGCTAGCTTGTTCTTTGCGTGGATGGTGAGTGCCCATGTTTCCGCGCCGTATGTCATCGCTGGAAGTACGCACGAGTTGAAGACTTGTCTCTTCAAGCAGGTTCCAAAGTTACCTGGTGTTTGACGAAAGCTGTCCAGCCGGCGGTGATCCTTCTTTGAATCTCCTTGTCTTGATTTTTGTCTCTGATACTGTATCGCTGTCCCAGATAGATGTAGCTTTCAACGTTCTCTATCTGCGTCGTGTTGATATATATATTGGTGTGTCATTTCCTTGCATCACTTTTATCTTAGAGATGTTCAACCTTAGACCTTGTTTTTTCACTTTAAGCAGCATGTTTTGTAGTTCTTGCGGTGTAGTAGCGCATATGACTATGTCGTCGGCGAAGCAAAGATGGCTGATATATTCTCCGTCTATCCTCAATCTCTGGTTTCCCAGGTCAGTTTTCGGAATATGTTTTCGAATGTTGCCGTGAACAGCTTGGGCGATATGGTGTCACCCTGTCGTACTCCTCTTTTGATGTTGATCTTGTTGCTCTTTTTGTGTAGGTGGACTGTCACCGAGCTGTTGGTGTAGATGTATTTCAGGAGTTCAATGTACACGTCTTCTATCCCTGTTCTTGAAGGGAGGTCAGTATTGCTTGAGTTTGCATCGAGTCGAATGCCTTCTCGTAGTAGACATAAGCGATGCATAGCGGGATATTATATTCTCGGCACTTCTCTTTCAGTTGGTTTACGACGTGTATGTGGTCTGTCGTTGAGTACCTGCTTCTGAATCCTGCTTGCTCTCGTGGTTTGTCGAGTGTCTTCTCTAGCCTATTCGTTAGTATCTTTGTGAGTAATTTGTACATGTTTGATAACATACACATCGGTCTGTAGTTCTTTAAGTCTTTCTTATTTCCCTTCTTGAAGATAATCACCATCTTTGCGTTCTTCCATGCGACGGTGGGTCTTTCTGATAAGCATTTGGTATACAGCTTAGCTAATGTCTTCGAGATGATGTCTTCTGCTTTTAATGTTTCAATGTTTACATGGTTGTTGCCTGATGCCTTCCCATTCTTCATATCTCTTAGCGCTGCTTCCACCTCCCATGGTGTTATCTCAGGTACTTCTTTCGGGTCGGTGTGAATTATGGTACTCTGTTCACTGTCGTATAGCTCGGTGTAGAATTCCTCTATTTGTTCCATGATCATATATTGGTCTTGTATTTCTCTACCCTGCTTGTCTAGAAGTGTAATCAGTCTGTCTCGGCGTAGTGCCCGTGTTCTTCTTGTTTTGTTCAGGTTCTTTGATGACATAATCTCTTGTTCGTACTTTCTGGTGTCCTCCTTCGCTTTTCTTTTTGATGGTCACTACATGCCTGTTGATTGCTTTGGTTACTACACTTGTCGCACTTAGTTGGATCATCTCAGTGATGTTTTCGCTCATGTTGTCGATGTCGTCTAGTTCCTGTAGTGTCTCGAATCAATTTCGCAGTTCGAGTTGGAATTCAATCTTTTTTTTCCGATTTGTGTGGTATCTACACTTGGTGGTCTCTTGTTTATCAATTTCTTCCTTTCAGCCTTGACGTTTCATGATTTTGTACTTTCTTGATGTTGCCCATTCTACCAAGGGGTCACCTCTTTCGTTTTTCACACCTACGCCAAATGTGCCTGTTGCCGTTTCCGAAAAGTTTGTTCATCTCCCAACTTGCGCATTAAAGTCTCCCATCACTACCGTGTAGTGGGTTGGCTTTTCTAAGGTCTCACCCACGTCGTTGTAGAAGTTGTCTGTGCCTTCTTCTGAGTATGATATTGTTGGTGCATATACTTGTACTATCTTCAATTTGTAGCGCTTTGTTATGCATAGAACAAGTTCTGCTGCTCTGGGGCTGATGCTGTTAACCCTCACTATATTGTCTTGACGTATGACGTATCATACAACCTCACAAATCACCCATTAATTTTACAGCTTTGCAATGTCAGCGCATCATCTGACGCCCCATATATAACCATTTAAGGCTGTAATTACACTGCAATAAAACAAGTGGAGTGGTGTGGCGCAGTGCCTGGAGTGGTGTGGCGCAGTGCCTGGAGTGGTGTGGCGCAGTGCCTGGAGTGGTGTGGCTCAGTGCCTGGAGTGGTGTGGCGCAGTGCCTGGAGTGGTGTGGCGCAGTGCCTGGAGTGGTGTGGCGCAGTGCCTGGAGTGGTGTGGCGCAGTGCCTGGAGCTTCTCGATCGAGAGAACCCATGTTCGAACAGTGATGCCGTTTCGAAACTTTCGTTCACTTTACTTTGCACCAGTTCAGTTATCACAATAACAGTGACAATACTTTATTGTCCCTTGGGAGGGAAATTCATTTGGAGTGTAGCAGCGTGTAAATGCAAACAGTCCAGGTCGCCACGACAGCGCCAGCCACTTACCTGTATGAATGAGTACCTGGCTATAGACAGTGATGGATATGTGTGTACGAATAGTCTTCGAGCATTAATTGCAGCGTGGCTGGATGCTTCCCTGAGAAGTCGAGATGGTGTTCCACTGAACAGGTCTGCCAGGGAGTAAAGTGTAAAGCGCTTTGAGCAGTCTTGAGGACTGGATACTGCGCTATATAAGAGCTTACCTTTATTTTTTACTTTTTTAAAATGAGGGTCCAGAAGATAATATTGAAATTGTAAGAAAAACGTGCTTTACTTAAATCAAACCTGCTGTAGTCATTCATGTAATATAACAACCACGAAGTTAGCATTGCCATGAACCAGCGCTCACAGCGAGTGTCGCCCGGTAGAATCGTTGTCTCAGACGGCGACAGCAGTTACTGTAGATGATGGCGCCACCTTACGGCGTCCGGATTAGACAATCGTTTTGCGACTTCGCCTACCCATTTATCTATGTATGACATGCGCACGCACGCACGCTCGCACACACGCACGCTCGCTCGCATGCGCGAACACACACACTCTTTCTTGAATCTTGGTTTAATGCTAATTGTATGTATCAAACATTTATACATGCGACAGGCAACCCAAACGCACACATGCATGCAGTCTGGGAATCACGCACGCACGCACGCACGCACGCACGCACGCACGCACGCACGCACGCACGCACGCACGCACGCACGCACGCACGCACGCACGCACGCACGCACGCACGCACGCACGCACGCACGCACGCACGCACGCACGCACGCACGCACGCACGCACGCACGCACGCACGCACGCACGCACGCACGCACGCACGCACGCACGCACGCACGCACGCACAATGCATTGACGTATAATACAACCACACAAATCACCCATTAATTTTATAACGCCCCACACATAACCATTAAAGGCTGTAATTACACTGCAATAAAATAAGTACATTGTTTACAAATCATATTTACAAGTATTACGCAAGTCCAATTATATAAATCTGGAATTTTGAAATATGTATATTTGCAATGACTGCGATATACGTTATCACCGGCGTGTAACTTAGTTAGTCACACCTTTGTATTTGACTTTGTCCCGCTGCACTGGATAAGTTGTGCAAGCGTCGTTTTCTCTAGAGTATATATAATCTCACCAATTGCTGACAAATTAATTAAATCCTGTAAAACCTATGGAAAAAATTACTACTGCTAATACTTGCTAACCACCACCCAAATTAACATACCGACATAGGTGCTCTTGTGGTTCATCCGTAACACTCACATAATGTTTATATTCTAATATTTAATGTCCTATAATATTAGTTTTGAACCGGGTTTTTATTACATGATATGAAAAACGTTTGCAAATGTCATGCCAATATAAACAATCTGTTCAAAACACACACGAAAAGCGACACTCGTGAATATTATTAGCTGCGTGCAGTGAGCTGACGTCTCACGAGAGCCAATCAGCGGATGTAGATAAATATACGGGTTTGTTTGTGGACTTACGGATTTAGGTTGCCAACTCTGCATGTGCACCCCACTCAGGATTGACACCTATTTACCAAGGTAGGACACAGAACAACAGCTACAATAATTAATGGCTACATGAAATGACACATATCGCGTATCTACGAGAATGCCTGCGCGATTCTAGTCAGCGAATATTTAACGATTTATCATTGTAGGAAACAATACATCGTAACCACAATATTGCCTAATAGTAAAACAAGCAATGTCACAATGATAATACTAGAGTCTGAATTCGTTCGATTTGACATTTGAACATAATTAATTATTTCGAACGCGACCAAGTGGGCCTAGGTGTTGGCATCGTTGGCATCTGTGGTGTAGATAACGATTGTTCCAAGACAAAATCGCGGCGTTTTGCAGGCGTGTTAGTTGCTAATTTTGCTTAACAGCTTACAGCTACCCAATAGTAACCAACGAACAGTGTGCAACATCACGAAAATATCATGTAGTCGTAGCTTAACACATCAAAGGAAACGACACCACACACATTTCACGACTGTCCTGTATACCTCGAGTTCAGGATGCCTTACGGTAAGACGTATTTGTAATCCATAATTGGTTCTCCATTCAACATCGATAACAATGATCAGCACTGTTCTTGAGCAAACCGGTATCTACAGATTGTCAATACCCCCGTGTTCGACACGCCAATAATTCGTTCTCTGTCCGCCATCACAGCTGTTGTCAGTACGCAGATAGTTCCGTGCGCAGTGTCACCATGTTGGAGACCTGACACTCGCCGTTGCTGTCACACGACATAACGACAAAGTCGTACATGGTGCCGGAGTCGAGGCCAAAGACGCGGTGGTCGTTGCGGTTGTAGAGAGACACACTCTTCCAGATCTTGTTGCCGCTCGCCTCCCGGTACAGCAGGTAGAAGGTGAGGCCGAGGGCCGGACTGGCCGCCAGCGGACTCGGACTGTGAATTTGGATGGAACAGCTGTAGGTCCGGCTCTGACTGACCACGATCTCTGGAGCTGTCACAACAGATGGACGTCATGTACGGGTCAGGTGTTGTTTAGAAACGGGGTCTTTACTTTATTTCGTATTAAGGAATCCTCTAAAGAAGATCAACTTAGTAAAAACGAACACTGCCTCTTATTGGAAAGATATAGAATGCATCCTGAAGGTGTTGGGATGCTTTGTATGTTAAGCAGAAGACATTGATGTATATTATTATTTCTTAGCATTAACATCGACGAGTCGCGTGCCATACATCAAAACGTTCTACACTTGTGTAAGGTAGCAGTTTGGACACCTACACATGTTCATAGTTATGTTGTAACATGCTAATTAAGAGATGGAATACATCTTAATTGTCATTCTAATGTCGCCACCAGCCACAATATGGCAGCACCATATGCTAAGTAGATGACGGATATTGTTACATTCTTTATTTTGTGAAACTACATTTTCATGATTTAATTGCTATGGTGTTGATTATAATTATATTTAGGTAATTAATTACTATGAGTAACCAGTTGCTTGAATGGTATGAGATAAACTCCAGAGACACTGGTCACGTGTATATTTTCACCAAGCATTGGTACAGCAGCTGTGGGCTAGGCTGGCTCAGGTTTCACACAACAAGGAGGAGACATTTATTTTTGGTGAGTGTCAACTTGTTCAATAATACTTTTAAGGTATTATTTCCCTTTTCTAATTATACCACATCATGAAGTGAAAGATTGTCCATCATTAGACCTAAACTTGCATGGATGTTTTAAAGCAATTATTTAGTTATAAGGGTTTTCACTATATGGAAAATTGCTTTGAGTGGACACCCCAGGATGCTGTGGTTGACCCACACTGGCTGGTTGTAAACAGTAGTGGTCTTAATGAGTTTTAGAATGCTTGCATCCTGCTGGTGATATAACTTGCAGAGTATACAGTTTTAATCATGTTTAATCAGGTACTGTGTTTTGTATTATGATGCTTAATCTACGTGCTATTAGGTTAATATACGGCCATATTATGCATTTAGCAACAAAATGTGTTCTATAAAGCTGTGCAGTCAGTATCAGAAACTGCCCAGTGGCCACTAATGTTCTCCTGATTAATCACCCTATGGGGTTGGCTGTGTAGAGTGTGGAGCATATTCCCTAGAGACTGACACTTGAAAACAAGTTGGGAGCCACCCTGGATAGTGTAGCTAGATGGTAAGCACTGGCCGAGTGTTTGGTTCAGTCATTTAACAAGTCATAGAATAGGTATACTCTGTAGTAAATTGGAACAGAATATGGTAACACAAAGTAGTATAGGAATATGGAATTGAAATACTTGTGTAAATAATTATATGTGTTCTGCTATAAATGACCTGTTGCACCATGCCATTGCAGGAGGGAGCCAGGCCTCGAATGAATGATGTGAGATTCATTAATGAGCCTCCAGAGCAGTGTTGGGGTGAGCATGGTCATTACAGTCATGGTAGATTATGTAATTATTGCATCTGTTAGATGCTTATACTTGTGTTGTTGATTTACATACATTTGCATTCCTAGTATAACTTGTACGACAATTATATATCTTTAGGTTACTTTACATTATACTGGATTCATTATATTGCGCATGCGTGCTGTGTGACATGTGTCCACGCATCATAATCATTAATATATCTACTTACGTATATTTGTATTGTTAGTACTGTATTGACAAACTGTTTACTTTGCTTAGGTTTTTTTTTGTATCCGGAAGTAAGACCACAAATAAAGAACTTGATCGAAAAGATTGGAGCCGACTTGTTGTTGTACAAATTGGCCCCGTCACACTTGTATTATATCAATTGATTTTGGAGGACGGTATGTACAAAGCTTTATCAAGCAGTGGATCAAAATTTACGTATGAGACTAGCCATGTAGAGCAGACACGCAAACACGCAACCACATGCTTTACACGTTCTATCTCGCTCCATCTCGCGCTTGTTCTTGCCATTTCTCTGTCGCTATCTCTCTCTCTCTCTCTCTCTCTCTCTCTCTCTCTCTCTCTCTCTCTCTCTCTCTCTCTCTCTCTCTCTCTCTCTCTCTCTCTCTCTCTCTCTCTCTCTCTCTCTCTCTCTCTCTCTCTCTCTCTCTCTCTCTCTCTCTCTCTCTCTCTCTCTCTCTCTCTCTCTCTCTCTCTCTCTCTCTCTCTCTCTCTCTCTCTCTCTCTCTCTCTCTCTCTCTCTCTCGCATTAATAACTAACTAAACCATTATATAGGAGGGCCTCGTGTGGAACTTTCACTAGTTAAATAACAACCGACAACACATCAATTACGCGGACACACCTGGCATGTTTGAGAGCTCTTCTGTGAGTGTCGTACAGTTGATGACGTCCGACATCTCGCTCTCGCCCGCCATGTTGTAAGCTCGAGTGCAGAAGTAGTACATGATGCCGCTGTCGAGGTTCTCCTGGATTAGACACACGGCGCTGCAACTGGGAATGCCCCGTCCGTACTTCCGCTCCTCCGTTGGGGTCTTGAAGACCATCATTTGCTACAGGCGCATGGAGGATCATTACTCGTTTTGGGATATGGCGGCGGATAGAGGTGTCGTGGACTGTGCTGCTTTATGATATATTGATCTACTAAAACTTCACAAATTCGACATGTTCTAAGCAATAACCAGCGCTACACCATCCACTACCACGCTATTCTACCGACGTCTACAATATCGCTAACCCAGAGTCAAGAACTAATCGGAAGAAGATATAGGTCAGGAAGACGAGATGGATATTTATGGGCTACCTGCTTAATATGTGGTCACCAATTCAAAGCACCGAACAAAAGATGTTATCATTAATTTCTTTCAACTAATAACTCTGTTAAATTCTGTACACTCCTTAGAGAGAATACGAAAACGAGATTGAGATGATGTTTGTTCACCTGTTCACCCGCCGCCTTCTGCACCTCGCTGCAGTAGTAGACCTTATAGCCGTCGATGACGTCATTCTCCGGCAATGGCGGCGACAACACAAGCACGACGCTGTTCCTGGAGCGGGAACATTTGGCGACGTCGATGACCGGCGTGTGTGGGGCTGGCACACGGAAACACACAGTCAATACACGATGCGTGCAGTAGACAACAATAATTATATTGGTAAATCAAAGTTCGCCGGCTGTTTGATTGCAGCTGTGCACGAGGAAAGATAGTTAGTTTATATCACGTAACTGAAATCGTGAACAATAGCATAAAGTCGGTGAAGCCGAAGGCATAATTATAAGGTAAAAACCAAATGTTTTGTCTAATGTAGAATTGACATTAGTGGGCTACGCGTTTGTTTCATATCAATGCAACATGGCATCTAGAACCATGGGTTATTAATAAAAATACAATGCAACAACAAAGCACCTTCAAGGTAGGTCATATCTCGCAGAATTGCCTTTTCTTTACGAAAGTCGACCACTTTGTTGTGGGTGCTGGTAGCGGCACCTGTCGGTGACTGCAGACATTCCTCTTTGGTTTTAGTTAGTAACGCCTTCACCCTGAACCATATAGCAAACATACGTTGACCGGCAATACAACTACGACAGAGCAAATCTTATTTTTTATAAAATCACCTGGCAAGCTGTTCGTTTATTTAATTCCTGCCCAGGAATCAAATCAAGTGTTTCTAACTGGAGTCTTCACGTGAATGCGTGCTACGACTGTGCACGCATTTCTGTGTTCCTGTGATCGACTTTACATGCCCTCTCAAAAGTTTGCAACAAATTCCGTGAATTGAAGTCACGATATTGACCCGACATTTGGCCTTAGCAAGTTACCAGATGTATTGACCAAAATCAAAGGTGTTGGACCATTTAAACAAAAGTACGCACTTTTTGCAATAAACCGACTGCGATAATATAATTAATATATTGAAATATTAATATTTTGACATCAATATGTGGGTTATACCCATAACGTTTGTGTCTACAAAATGTAATTTTACTTGATTCCTGCACATAAGCAATTGGCAACAAAGAAAACGTGGAAAAAAATAAAACACGAAGTGAAAACGTCTTTACCTTTCATCGGCAGCCAACGCTAGCTGGAACACAAGGATACTTATTCAATGTTGCTTCAATAACAGTTAATAATTAAAACGTAATGTAACCATGTCTGTTCCGTCATCCTCCGAAACAAGGTGAGTGGTAATTATTAACAGGATTTTCGCAAAATTACTTCTACTTCGTTCCACTTCAGGTTTTGATTATGACAACCAGCCAATTCAAGACGCAATTCGAGAAATTTCCGGTTGATATTTGTGATTTGAACATTTTGTTTACAATTTGAACGGTTCGCGGACGCAGCGGGAAATTGCGAACAATGTTTCGTGCTTACTAAACGTGGGCAGTATTTGTGTATCCTAACATTATAAACAGGCAGACATAGAACGAGTGTTAGGTGATGTCAACTAGAGCGTGAGGAGCACCTGAAGGAATGCCTTCTGCTCGTCCTCCTTCAGCACGTCTCGCGTGTACTGCGTCAGACTGCTGAGATTGACGGCGTGCTGGCGACACGCGTCGACGCGCTGCTCCGACGAGCCGCTCCTGCTCCTCTCCTCGTACTCGACGTCAGACAGGAAAAGCTCCATCTTCGTGTGCACCTCGGCGATCAGGCTCTCGCAATGACCGCGGATCTGGCGGCGTTGGGCCTCGATGGCGCACTGCAGGTGGAGACGGGGAGAAGTGTTAGGTGTCAGATAGCGAGGGTAGTCAATGGATGGAGTGGGCGCACGACTGGAGTGGGGTGACTAATGTATCACTGGCGAAAAAGTGCAATATATTGTGGAAAAGTGTCACTGGTTAAAATGGAAATAAGTTGACTAGTTGTGGTAACGTGTCACTGATTAAAGTATTAAAGGAATATGTAAACAAATTGTCGTTAAATATGCTATGCCATCAACGTTGGAGTCAGTCCTGTGAGTGTCGTTAACCGTTGACATGTCTCATACAAAATATCAAACATTATGACAAGACAGACTAAACTAGCCTTGTCTCACCTGGAAGTCTCCAAGCCGTTCCTGATGTAGGCGAATCATCCCCTTTATTGTTTCTTGGTCATCTTCTAAAATCTTCAAGTTGGTTTCCATTTTATCCTGTGTGGATTTGGAAACGAAAAATAAAATAGCTGGCACACTTAAATGTTCACAAGGATTATTGTTTCTTTTCACACATCGTCTGTGCGCGCATCTAAGAATGTCACATAGTTTACCCAATATTATATCTTCCTTCGGGTAAGCTGATATTCCGATTAGTCTTTTCTTCATTTCCCTCTTTCTTGAATCCTGGTTTAATGCTAATTGTAAGTATCAAACATGTATACATGCGACAGGCAATCCAAACGCACACATACATGCAGTCTGAGAATCACGCGCACATACATACGTACGTATGTACATACACGAATGTACACGTACGTACGTACGTACATACATACATACATACGTACATACATACACACATACATGTACGCACACATGTACACACGGACGCACATACGTACATACTCATATATGTACATACGTGCGCACACACACGCGCACGCAGCACGCCCATACGTACGCACATACGCACGTACGCGTGCACGCACACAATCCTCTACCTAGCCTGCGTGTGTACCTTGAAGAATGCGGCTGCCTGCTCGAGCGAGAGTATGCGGTGACCGAGATGGAGCCGATCATGGTCGACACACAGCACACAGCCGAGCTGGCTGCAGTCCTTGCAGTAAATGTTCACGAGCTCATCGTGTTGACGGCACTTCAGCTCCACCGGCCTCTTGAGCAGAACCGGTTCCACGAGGTGATGCTACACACCAAACGTCTATACATTAATACGCAAACTTTGTGTTTAAGTCTACCTCCTGCCAGGCACCCACTCGCTTCTCTCTATATCCATGGCATTAGCTTTCTTGGACCATTGGCGTCTAATTTATCAGCTGGCGATGCATGTAAGAGAGAACAATTATAGTTATTTAGAGTTATTTACTTCTCCAGTGGACAGTTTAGTTGTTAATCATTCACCAAGTGTTATGATTATTATATTATCTCATAAGTGATACTATATTCTCGATCTGATGACTCCATTCACCTGGATGAATGGCTCCTTGTCCGGGTGGGAGAGTGCGAGACAGCGCACGCAGTAGGACGCGTTGCAGTCAGTGCAAGACTTCGTTGCTCGTCTCGGAGTCTGCAAGTATAGTGTATTGTATCGTCTCGGAGTCTGCAAGTATAGTGTATTGTGCAAGGAGAGTTTTTCCTCAACCAGTTATGTTAATGTTACAATTATGGAGACTTTTATAACCATTTTAAGGCGTATTATTGTTCGTATAATTCCTATATTGGCTAACTTACGTAAATACAATATGGCCGTCTTGTTTAACCAACGGGAGTGATCTACTCTACCTCCTGACACAACTGACACGACACGTCAATGGGTATGTGTCTACTCTGCCTGCTGATACAACTTACATGACACGTCAGTATGAGTGTGTTTACCCTACCCCACCCTGATGACATAACTGACAAGCAGGTATGATAGACACCCCCCATTGACGTGTCAGTTGTGTCAGCAGGTAGGGTAGACACACTCTTATTGACGTGTCATGTCCGTTGTGTCGGCAGGTAGGTTAGACACACTCTTATTGACGTGTGATGTCCGTTGTGTCGGCAGGTAGGTTAGACACACTCTTATTGACGTGTCATGTCCGTTGTGTCGGCAGGTAGGTTAGACACACTCTTATTGACGTGTCATGTCCGTTGTGTCGGCAGGTAGGTTAGACACACTCTAATTGACGTGTCATGTCCGTGGTGTCGGCAGGTAGGGTAGACACACTCTTATTGACTTGTCATGTCCGTTGTGTCGGCAGGTAGGTTAGACACACTCTTATTGACTTGTCATGTCCGTTGTGTCGGCAGGTAGGGTAGACACATTCTTATTGACTTGTCATGTCCGTTGTGTCGGCAGGTAGGTTAGACACACTCTTATTGACTTGTCATGTCCGTTGTGTCGGCAGGTAGGGTAGACACACTCTTATTGACTTGTCATGTCCGTTGTGTCGGCAGGTAGGGTAGACACACTCTTATTTACCTGCCATGTCAGTTGGTCAGCATGTAGGGTAGACATATTTCTGTTGACGTGTCATGTCAGTTGGCCAGCAACTGACGTGACACGTTAGTGGGAGTGTGTCCACTCTACCTGCTGACACAACTGACATGGCACTTCAATAAGATGTGTCTCCCCTATCTGCTGACACAACTGACACGTCAATGGGAATGTGTCTACCATACCTACCCTTGCACACAACTGACATGACTCGTCAATGGGAGTGTGTCTATCCTATCTGCTGACATAACTGACACATCAATGGGAGTGTGTCTACATTGCCTTCTAACACAACTGACACTTCAATGAGAGTGTGTCTACCATGCCCGCTGACACAACTGACATATCAATGGGAGTGTGTCTATCCTATCTGCTGACACAACTGACACATCAATGGGAGTGTGTCTACATTGCCTTCTGACACAACTGACACTTCAATGAGAGTGTGTCTAACATGCCCGCTGACACAACTGACATATCAATGGGAGTGTGTCTATCATATCTGCTGACATAACTGACACATCAATGGGGGTTTGTCTATCCTACTTGTTGACACAACTGACATGTCACGTCAATGGGTGTTTGTCTACACTATCCACCCTGATGACACAACTGACATGACACGTCAAATGGAGTGTGTCTACCCTACCTATTGACACAACAAACATGCCACGGCAATGGTAGTGTGTCTACCCTACATGCTGACACCACTTACATGACACGTCAATAGGAGTGGTCTACCCGAACTGCTGACACAACTGACATATCAATGGGAGTGTGTCTATTCTACCTGCTGACACAACTGACACAACTGACATGACACGTCAATGGGAGTGTGTCGACCCTACGTGCTTACACAACTGACATGACACGTTTATAGGAGTGGTCTACCCTACCTGCTGACACAACTGACATGACACGTTTATAGGAGTGGTCTACCCTACCTGCTCATATAACTGACATGACACTTCAATGGGAGTGTGTTTATCCTACCTGCTGACACATCTGACACGTCAATGTGGTGTGTCTTGACTGCCTGCTGACACATCTGACACTTCAATGGGAGTGTGTTTATCCTACCTGCTGACACATATGAGACGTCAATGTGGTGTGTCTTCACTGCCTGCTGACACATCTGACACTTCAATGGGAGTGTGTTTATCCTACCAGCTGACACAACCGACACGTCAATGTGGTGTGTCTACACTGCCTGCTGACACATCTGACACTTCAATGGGAGTGTGTTTATCATACCTGCTGACACAACTGACACGTCAATGTGGTGTGTCTACACTGCCTGCTGACACATCTGACACTTCAATGGGAGTGTGTTTATCCTACCTGCTGACACAACTGACACGTCAATGTGGTGTGTCTTCACTGCCTGCTGATACATCTGACACGTCCATGGGAGTGTGTTTATCCTACCAGCTAACACAACTGACATGATACGTTAATGCGAGTATGTCTAACCTACCTGCTGACACAACTGACACGGCACATCCCCCGGTTGACAAACGTCAGAGTCGGGTCGGGGGTGTTTCAGGAGATTGATAATGTTCTCGAGGGAGATGACTCGGGGAAGGGTTTGAACCCCGTCGGAGGTGTAGGAGTTTTCCCGGCAGACCGGACAGCGAACGAAGCCGTGGTTGAGGAGTCGCTCGGCGCAGGGAGATCGACAGAGGATGTGGGAGCAGGGCAGGATGACGGGACAGGCGTACAGCTCCAGGCACACGGGACACTGCAGTTCCTCGAACAGCGGCTCCATGACGACCTGGCAACACGACATACCAGTAGCCAAACTTAACGTATCGCCGGATAAGTTCACAATGTCCCAAATCTCCCAAACGCGTAACATTACGTTTGGGTTTGGTGGTTTGGCCGTCACCACGGAGAGACCTTCCTGCCACCCGTCTACGTACAAATGCATGTTAACACCTGCTGTCAATTTTGTCAATAGTACCTTCAACCTAACCCTAACCCTAAACATAGCCCTAAGCTTAACCCTTTTTATATATCAGACCAACCTTAAAAGGGCATTTGTACGTGAAGGGACAGCAGAAGATCTCTGGCGACCCACGTATCACAGGGAACATAAACAATGCAGGGGCGCCACCTATAGAGTGAAGTTTATATTAATGCACATTGACGCTGTTGTGGATATCAAAACTGGACAGCGTAGTGGGTTCTGTCTCGGCAACCATTTCACGTCATTTAAATCCTGCGGTTATTGACTGTGATTCTGGAAGCCATTTTGAATCGCTCAAAATCAAATGTACCAGACGACGTTTTGCTAGGGTGGCTGCTGGCCTGAATGAATATGACAGACTATAGATTGACTAACCCTTTTGTCTTGATGCGCCTCTGAGCTTGGTTTTCCAGGATTTAGGCGCAAAAGAAGTTACCTTATTATTATTATTGTTATGATTATTATTATACTTTCTTGGACTTTTCAAGGTTATGAAACCGCCCCATATGAATTCATATTAAATGTGGATTATGTGTTTGTTTGTAGTATCTTCGCACTAACATTATCATACATCCTGTTAATGCGTCATAACACATTGCATGAACTAATATAGCCGATCTTCGAATGATTTGACAGAGGAACATCCTGAAAAACCAACTGTTACATTTGTACCAACATTGTGTTATCTGAATAGTATCTTAAAGATGATGCTTTAGAGTTTCATAGTTAGGTAAGTTACTATTTTCATGTATCACAATTGAACAGCAACGTCATACGGTCAGCCATAATGAATGGTGGACTTTTGGTGGATCAAAGTTTCGATAGAAAAAATGTAAAGCGCTATATAAGAACTTACCTTCACGACTGCGGGTGATATTGCCAATGATGTGAACAAAGAGTTAAACACGTTGAAATGCAGCTTCACTGTCACGCGTGTCGAATGGAGTGAACTGATAGCAAGATGGGTCGATATGGCAGAAATAAAAATTACGTAGTTTATAATGCGCTTATCACACATATGTGGCAGCATAAATCAAGATATATACTTCCGGCGCTTATCCTGGCCTGCCTATCGTTTACATCCAACCAGTGATTCATGATCAAACTGACTGAAATTATTAAGCAATGGACGCCCCGCTCACGTACAAGGCCAGCCGTAACACCTCATAACATACCGTGTATAATACACCAAAGCAAACACACGGAGCAGCAGAATACAACAGAGACAACGTTTTATTTACAGTGTTTACGTTGATTACAGTAATAATGATAGTGGCATACTATGCACAGAACTATAGTATTATTCACACAGATGTTGTGCATGCGTGTTTATATCGTTGCATTAACAGCAAGAACAAGAACGGCGACATTTTCGCGTGGCAGCCCCAACACTGCGGTACTTTGCTGCCGTGGCGTCTGACGTCAACAACAATGTCGAATGCTGTTTTTAAATCGAACCTTAACATTTACCTGTTTTCCAGAACATTTTGTAAGGCGCCGTGAGCAACGGTTGTTGGAACGGCGCATTTTGATTTGAAAACTAAGTTGACCATTTAAGCATAGTAATTCACACTTATCACGAATCTGGGAAAGCCGCCGCATAATGCAATTGATTATTTCACTTTTTGAAGAAACTTCTCTCAGTCACCACACACACAAACAGTGTTATCAATACTCTCAGCCACCAGACGCATATTATCTGTCAACACTATCAGACATCTCCAGTATTATCTATCCACCAGTATATTAACAAAGTGCACGTGCACACCACGGACAAATACGAACGAGAACAATAGCCTAGTTAGCTGTATTTCAATTGGTTACGCCATACAGCAATACTATGTTGGTTTCAGGTTGTAAAGTTATGCAAGCAATCATAATTTAAAAAGACATTTTGTTGATGTGTGACGTTTGATGCTAGATTCCCTATGCCTCCGCTCCTTTGCTTGCCGTTACACAAGCCACACTATTTCACATCTCTCGTTTCAAGTGTTGGCAGCCCGCGTCAGCAACCATATTACTGGCATGCCACTGGGTCTGCACATGTATAACGCACTCATGCACCCAACTGCCGAACTACACAACCGCCTTTCACCGCTTTAGATGTCTGCACTGCGTTCGGAAAGCGGCGACCCGCACCTAAATTACAAGGCGCTAGCCACGGTTCGATGGTTGTTCTGCTGAACTGCTCGCACTTTACACAGAAACACAGTCACGCCGGCTCCCAAATAAAGTGCCCGCTCTCAACTTGTCGCCAGTCTGTCTTTTCAAAGTCCTACGTTTACAGTGTCGTAACGGTATACATAATGTATATCGACAACTCGCTAAACGTCATAAACAGCGACCCCGTGATTTGTTTACACTACGATCGGACTGGTAGACACAGCGCGAGGTAGGGCTGTGTTATATTACCAGTAAGGGCAGCCTATTACGTCACCCGGAGCTAGGCATGTGGATGCTCTTTTTCTAGTAATCTACATTTTCCCTAATGTACCAACTCTTCCACATTGATATGTAGACATGTGTGTTACAACGCTTAGTCAGTACCACGTATGTCTCACACACTATTCTGGCTAGAGTGCGCTGGCGTGTGGTAGAATTAGACCTCAGAAACCTTACTACTTTCCATATTCTGGCCACAACATATATCAAACACACAGCTGCTAAGAATAACCGGACACAACAATATTAGTACCTGGGAATTTAGTGGTGAAAGCAAACCAACAGTGTGGCTGGCTTAAGGGGACTCCAAAGAACACGAAAACACTTGTCGGCATTCTGGGAATCTGTTGAGTCATTTTTATGAGTGATTACAAATGCGTGAGAAACACTCCACCTTCATAGGATATATTTAATTTTGGTAATTATAACAAATTTATTTTTCCCATGAGAAAAAGTAAATCAACGGGAGTAAAAAAATGTATGGAACGTTTTTCACTCAGATCAGCCGTTGTCATGGTGACAAACAAAATGGCTGCCACATATAGTCTAATTTGCGCACGGTCTCCTGTCATTACCAAAAGAGATAATATAGCAATTCCTTCTATATCATATCTAATGTATGCGATATTAATGTATATAACTATAAACGAAATTATTTAATATTTCTAAGTTATTCTTTATTTTTGATAAAAGTACATTGTAAAAAATATATGTTTGTTTTCGTTTTAAATACCTAAATCACAAACAACTAGTGCATATTATTACAAATTTCCTGGCATCAATATTACCTGAGGTATGCCTACGACTAAATGTGATTTCGAAGTATGTTGTTGAGATAGAAATAAACTTTCTTGACAGGAAACACACAAATCTGAATAAAACCTATTTTCAGTAAATGTTTCAAAAAATTGCCATTTAGATCTAGGCCTAGTGTTTTTCCACAGTAGCTCGTGCTACGCTAAGCACCCGGTGAACAATCAAACGAGACAGTATCCATTCACCATATGACACTATTTAAATTATTTTTCTTGAATGCAAACCTACGAAATCACCCCCAACTCCAACATTGTCATTTAAACAAGAAATATGAGCAATAATTTGCATCTCTTTTAAATTAAATATAGGCCTAATAATACAATTGTATACACGAAGTCGACCGTGACAATGTTCCGCGACTAGTTGATGCGTTGTAGATCCCCCACATCATTAACCTTAACAGTAACAACACTATGAGCATAGAAAACACCCGTAATTCATCTAGATCAATATAAAACGCGGTGAAGTGGTGTTGGTGTTTAGCACTGTGTACTTTGCATGGTCCTGGAACCTATGTACTCGTTGCTATGTGGTGGCTCAGCTGTAGCGCCACGTGGAAAGGTTGCGAGGTACAAAATACACTATTCCTTGTGTATCATCTGTCAAAATACACTATTCCTTGTGTATCATCTGTCAAAATACGACTTCCGAAGGTCCGAGAGAACGTCTTGGAATTCACCCGCGATCGACCGTTAGGGACAAGGAGACTAACCAAAAGCAAACAGGTGTTTTGGTGACTTGACCAATTAATGTCTTTAAAATATGTAAACCCTACATTCTACTCGAACATAGTTCAGGTAGGAATGTGCACGAATGAACACGTGGGACGGTACATGCCTTTATTGACGCCCGTGTCGACTTTGCTTAAGTGTAACCTACATTGTGTATTTACAATCAAGATAGTTCACTTTTATAATAATGACATAATATCACATTAATTTGTGGACAAGGTATGCCTCTAACAAACAGTAAATACCGTTGTTCAATCTTTGGTGGCCATTTACAGAAAATGTAATTTATTGGTTTTGCGTACAACATATTTCGGGTAACAGGCATGTCAGGACAGTCAATTTTAGAATGTTGTCTTCAGTATTGCGTTCTCAGCTCAACTACAAAATATATTTGTAATAAGTTGCACACTTTTTAATGATTTATCGAAAAAACATCGATTTGTTCGACAATTTATTATGTTTAAAATAAAACTTATAATTTACCAATATTTAAAATATGCGGTTATAATTACATAACAACATATATTGTAGATACGACAGAGAAGGAATGATGCTCTTATCTGATTTGGTAATGACATTTTGTTTGTTACCATGGCAACGCGAGGTCTGTGTGAAAAATGTTTCATACATTTTTTTTATTCTGATTGATCTGCTCTTTCTCATGGGAAAAATACATTTGTCATAACTACCAACATCAAAATATATCCTAAGCAGGTGGAGTGTCTCCCACGCAATTTTTTAATTACTCATAAAAATAACTGAACAGATTCCCAGACTGCCCGTTTTCTTATCCTTTGGGGTCCTCTTAGCCAGCTACACTGATGGTTTGCTTTCACCGCTAAATTCCCACGGGATCACACATGCTCCCTGACTATATATGAACGACATACTCGCCACGAGAAGAAGATGGTGTTGGATCGACCATATCCTGGAAAGGGGGAAGACAACATCACAAAGATGGACAGCTGAGGATAAAAGAAAACGAGTACGAGCCAAAACACCTGGTACCAGGCTGCAAAACAAGCTGCAGACCGGGTGAGGTGGAGGTTCCTTGTTTTTGCTCTATGTAACAGTGCGCACAAAGAGAACTAAATAGGTAAGTATTTTGGGTGTACTAGGTTCAAGTGTTCCATTTTAGGGATTTGGGTCATGGACGAGGACCGGGACCCCAATGCAATGTATTGGAAACATAGTATACGTGATGGATGCAATTATAAACCCCGACAACAAATAACCAAAAAAAAGACCTATGAAATGTTATATTTTAAAGTAAAGGCAGACCATTTTGTGAATTTGTATTTCGAAAAATCGCAAGCTACATAGTTACAACTTGCCCGTGTGTAACGTCAGCAGTCTACAGGGGTGATAACACTGTCACGACTGGGTCACGAGGAGTAATCAGGAGTTATAACTTTGCCACTTCTGGGTCACGAAAACCAATCGGAGGTGATGACACTGTCCTGACTGGGTCACGAGGACCAGTCAGATTGATAACTTTGTTACGACTGGGTCACGAAGACCATTCAGAGGTGATAACACTGTCACGACTGGGTCACGAGGACCAGTTAGGAGTGACAACACTGTCACGACCGGGTCACGATGTCCAATCAGGGGTGATAACACTGTCCTGACTGGGTCACGAGGGCCAGTCAGATTGATAACTTTGTTACAACTGGGTCACGGTGCCCAATCAGGGGTGATAACACTCCCACGACCGGGTCACGATGCCCAATCAGGGGTGATAACACTGTCACGACCGGGTCACGATGCCCAATCAGGGGTGATAACACTGTCACGACCGGGTCACGATGTCCAATCAGGGGTGATAACATTGTCCTGACTGGGTCACGAGGGCCAGTCAGATTGATAACTTTGTTACGACTGGATCACGATGCCCAATCAGGGGTGATAACTCTCCCACGACCGGGTCACGATGCCCAATCAGGGGTGATAACACTGTCACGACCGGGTCACGATGCCCAATCAGGGGTAATAACACTGTGAGGTAAACCATCAACGTTCGCAGGGGTTCTTTTCCGCATACTTTCTGGAAACCCTAGAACGGCCTACATTGCATTACGACGGCGGAATACACAGCTTGCTGGCATGTGAGCGCAGGCGCGTCTGTAGCGCTGTCTGCCGCAGTGAGTGACATACAGCCGACGCCGCCACTTGCCTCCGTTCTGCGCAGTTAGATATGTTTCTAGATAACCACTTGTCGGCTGTCTGCACCGCTTCACCGCGACGTACAGCCCTGACTGATTCCCGGTCTGCTACATCTGTTACGACCAGTAATGTAAATGCGACCAGTATTGTAAATACGACCAGTATTGTAATAAAAACGATGAAAATGATTATGCCGATGATGATGGAGATTATGATGATGATGTTACTAGTGATTATGAAGATGGTGAAGATGTGGATGATAAATGATTATGATGATGACGACTAGGAAGATGAAGCAATTAAGGGGTCATCTTAGTGAAGATGATGATTCTGCTGACGATGTTGTTGATGATGAATTTGATGTTAGTAATGATGATG
This sequence comes from Escarpia spicata, assembly GCA_963995525.1. Classification (NCBI taxonomy): domain Eukaryota; kingdom Metazoa; phylum Annelida; class Polychaeta; order Sabellida; family Siboglinidae; genus Escarpia; species Escarpia spicata. Next base: position 52,627,355 of record OZ023214.1, on the reverse strand, counting down.
AAGACGGTGATAATGCGGATTATAAATGATTATGATGATAAGGCGGATATAGCCATCTTAGTGATAAAGATGATGATGATTATGATGAGGATAACGAAGATGATGACGATGATGATGACAATGACGGTTATGATTATTACGACGACGAGGATAACGACAATGACATCCTCAACTCCCTCCTCATTGTCATCCTGTTTACCTTATAAGGACTAGTCGTGCTGGCACCAAGTCGACGCTTACTAAAGTATACTTATGAAGTATTCTCAGAACGAGTCAGCCGCATGCTTTCTGGGAAACCACATGGAATCCCGTTCGCATAGCCTTCTAGGTAACTACAAGGGGTAATTAAAAAAAATATCAGTGTTGATTAAAAAAAGAACCGAATAAGCGTGTCAACGTATTGTGGGATCATCTCAAAACCGTAAGGGTTATTCCTATAAAATAATAAGGTTATAATAACGTTAAGCAGTTATTTCACAAACAAATGTAATTTGTTTTAATTAAAAAGAACCTAATTATGGTGCTCTTTTTGCAGTGTGATATGATCGCCGAATGTTTTGTTATGTTTCATATTTGTAAAGTAATTGTCAAGGTTGTTACGTCAACGAAATTTTGAAGAGTTGTTCCATTTGATGCGAAAGGATGTGTCCGAGGTTCGTGTGTAATTTCTTGTCTAGAAGTTTGCGCCGACCGCAGAATGGCCATTTCCTGTAACTGGTCCGCAACTGCTGCAAGCTGACAATTGCTGTTAGTGGTTGGGTCAAAACGTACTGCGAACACAGCTGACTGAAGTGAACCCCGCCCAGCTTCACGGGTACATGGAATGTGTATTTGCTCTGTATGTTGTTCTCTACAGTGTGTGACTTCGCTCGTCTTCTTTCAATGTCCTGGGTCACGCTCGTGACGTAGTTCACAGTAAACCATTTAGCGACAACTGCGTGACTCTGTGGTAGGTAGAATATATTTGCCTTGCCTTTTAAGACATTCTTGGCCCTTTATGATGACAGTCTTTATATCTGGGTAGCATATTGTCAGGTATGTTGTAAATTGAAGGGGGATTACGGCTCAAATCCCTGTTAATCATTCGATTCATGCAGGGTTCATTCGACTTTTGGGCAGCGTATCGAAATCGTTCCCTCCTTTTCTTAAACCAGTTCAAGTCGTCACGCCGCGGGGAATAGATCAGCGCATCAGCGGTGGTGATTGTTTCGATCGGCACTGGCGAACTGTTGTCCAACAAACGACAAATCACTTTGTTGCTTTTGCATCCGTAATATATCCCAAACGGACTCTTCCAGCACAGTTCTTCTGTCGGATTCTCGCTGAGGACGGCTTCGTATGACGGTAGTTCGGGGACCCAATTAACTCCATTGTTCTTAAAAGGGAGTTAATTGGGTCCGCGAAGAATAGCAGAAAATGACAATAAATATTGCTGCAGCGTTTAACTTTCTACAAATATGAGACAAAAAAGAAAACACCTTTGGTGGTTACGTAGAATAGGCCTACTCCAAAATGGAGCCAACAAAAGACACAACATCACCTGGTCAAACAATTATAATTGGATGAGAACTTCAGCTATTGGCCAGAGAAATACCTATGTAGTCACGTAGTTTGTGGTATTTTCCCATGCGATCCAACTGCGGATACGATTTGATTGGCTACATGGAGCTATTCGATATTTCGCTTTGGCATGAAAAAGCCGCATCCGCATCCGTGCATATGGGATAACTTCTATTAATGATTTTTTCATTTTGTCGCATAACCCACCGAATCCTCATGCCGTTTCCGCGCATAATGAATCCTAACTTTATTCTAATTGTTCCTAAAACGAGTTTACATTTGAATACGGGCTAACTACGAAACACCAGCAACCATAAACAAGTTGCACCCATGCCTTATTATTATGCACAGTTCATAAATTTACGTACAATACGTTTGGGTACATGGTTGGCTTACAAACACTAAATTGGCAACATTTAAAAATGCAGTAAATACAAGTTGTTTAAAAGTAATTAATGTATATTGTACAAGTCTACAATTATTGTTCTTGGTGCAGATGTAGGGGAAGGTGGGGCATGGTCGTACCCTAGTTACAAGGCGCCTAGCAAATTATTATGATCATATTATGACCTCAATAACTATATATATATATATATATATATATATATATATATATAAGCCTAGTAAACACCATGGTTTGGTTAATAATGAGGTGTGTGGACATTTATCAGCGTGCGGACACGTCCCACATTTTCCTATTAGGCCTACTACTGAAATATAAAATCGCTTCATTTATTTACACTTTTGGCAAGCCGTTTATATGATGATGTTTAAATTGGTTGCACCACCCACACCCTAAACGTAAACTTCGAAAACGACTAGACCCCGCATACCTAGTGTTGTTTACACGGCTACTCGGTATGACCAGAACACAGACTACACATCAGGGTCAGAGTTTATAGTCCTCCGTAATGTTTTACTGACGCCTTGGCACTACCAGCTCGGTCTGAAGGCACGTGTGTTCTGTTATTTACGGCAGTCTGAGTCGGGCCACGGCTTACCTCGGCTGTCGGTGTCAGTTTCCCGCACTGCAGCTGATCCTACGGCGTCGTCGACGGGGCTCGACGGAAACTTCTCATAAACACTCCCACAACTATCGATGAATGGAGATACACTCGATGTCTCCAATCTGCGACGACAGCGAACTGGGAACTGCTCCTAACAACGGCGCCTTGTCCGAAACAAAGGGGAGATCGAGGTGCGACTCTTCCTTCTAGCGACCCTCTCGACAACTGCGGGGCGCTGTGTTTACGTTCCGGGAAGAGCGATTATTCGTAGTCATGTGATTTGATTTCCTGGCGTGTTTCCATGACATCGGCTTGCACCAAGTTAGTCCTAGCACTGGTGTAGATGTACTCATGCACGCGGGCGCCGCTAGGTCGTGGACACTGTATTTCTGTTATGTTACCTAGAACATAACCAACCTAGATCCAACAACGCAATACAGGTTTCCCTCCGTCTATTGCGCATTTTCAAAGTCTGCGGTGTAAGCGTTGTGTGATACGGTATCGAGTGCACGGGGACTGCAGTAAGTCAATGACGCAGTTCCTACAATTTACACACACACACGCACACGCGCACACGCGCACACGCGCACACACGCACACACGCACACACGCACACACGCACACACGCACACACTCACACACACACACACACTAACACACACGCATACACACACGCACACACACACACACACACACACACACATGCGCACACATGCACACACATACACACACACACACACACACACACTCACACGCTCACGTACTCGTACCTGCATGGTTGTGTGCATCGTTTTTATTTATTTGGGGTTTGTAAAAAAAAACTGAGGCGGTGTTAGACTTTTCAGCAGCCACTTCGATTGTATGTTGTGTTCGCCGTTATAAACCAGGGGTGGTATTAAGACTGGTGTGATCAACAGCGCCTCCATGCGCGCATGTTTTGTTTGATTGAGTATAATATTTAATGTCGCCTGAGTATAATATTTAATGTCGCACATGTCGCCACCTCCCTCGGCCGTCTGTAGGGTGGACCTTGCAGAAACACGGACCATGAGATCTGTCCGAGAGGTTGTATAACGTATTGTTGTCAACACTGTGCCTGGATCCAGCCACCTGTTTACGTTTTGGTACGGAAAGGTCACATGTGCCACTACTCGCCTGGTTTTCGACCGCCACACCTTGGCAGCAAGAGGTCGTGATTCCAGATGTGAGGCGCTAATTCAATATTTAGTAACAACAGTTGCCACCTAGGCGACGTCAAAATAGATGTATCGTAATGGGCGAATGCCAACCCCGCATGTTTAGCAGTAATTTGTTTAACAACATGTTTAGAAATGTGTTTCTGCTTTACAGGTTTTATGCCATACTTGTCGTCTTTCTTTTCTAAAGGTTACATTAAAATACGTTAATCCGGATGTCGGTGTCATAGTTCGTAATGGGAATCTTCATAATTAAGGTTGTTTTCTTTACCAGGACAATACAAATATAGTTATTATTACAAAGACTTGAGTCCCCTGCTTTTCATTATGGTGATGAACCTAATCAGTGGAAAGATATCGGAGCAGGAAGAACTTCAGAAGATACCTTATGCATACGACCTGGCAGTGATGGCTGATAACAAAGAGGAACTACAGAAAGCATTGCAAGAATGGAGTGACACCTTCAGAAAACATGGCCTCCGCATGAATCTGGAGAAGACTGAAGTAATGTGGATAGGTGAACAGGAGGTAGATCTGCATGTAGTTGTTGACCGAAACACCATTAAACAAGTGGACAGCTTTGTATACCTGGGCGGTACAGTATGTGAGGATGGAAGGAGTAGTAACGAAATACAGAGGAGGGTGCAAGCAGGAGCAGCAGCATGAAATAGGATTTAGGCGCAATCGAAGTTATCTTATTATTTTTATTATTATTAGGGACAGAAAACTGAAGGAATAACTGAAAGGAAAAGTGTTGGAAGCCTGCGTGGTACCAGCCTGTATGTATGGGTTGGGAACACTGGCACTGACAGAGAGACAGGAGGAGAAACTACAGATAGCAGAAACCAACTGGGTCAGAAGAATATGTAGAGTAACTCGAGAGGATAGAAGGAAGATGAAGGAATTGAGAGAGAAGGTTGGAATGAAAAAAGAACACATAAAGAGGAAAGTAGCCGGAAATAGAATGAAATGGGCGGGACATGTACAAAGAATGGGTGACGACAGACTGCCAAAAAGAGTGTGGAAAGTAGAAGAGGGTGGCAGAAGACGGAGAGGAAGACCAAGGCTTGAGATGGAACAACAGCATAAAACGAGACCTGGGGTGAACTGACGTTAACAGCCATGAATGGATGGCCATTGCTGACGAGAGCGAGAGAGAGGTGGAAAGAAATTATAAGAAAAGTTGAAGAAGCTACCAAGTGACGTGGTCTCCACCCCGCAAGGAAGCAAGGGGAAGAAGAAAAAGAAGAAGAAGTTTAGCGACCCCCTCGCCAACGGCCACCCGCCTATAGCGGCCAGAATTATATTGCATTAACTGTGCTTATAACTAAAACAATCCTTCCACAACAGCCACCCGCCTAATGCCCAACAAAATGGTCGGTTTATTGTCGTGTATTTTGGGTAATATGTAGATCTGCAGGGAGCAAGACAGTGCGAACACCGATCCTCGCCACTGAGAATCCGGTGTTCCACTTACTGCGCTGCTGCGCCCCATGGCTGTGCATGGGTGGTCTGTCGTCAATGAGACAGGTCATTTGAAAGTTTGACAACGCATGAGTCATCTCTCCATTGGCTTCCCATCCAAGAAAGAATTACGTTTAAAATTCTCCTGATCACCTTAAAGGCACCCCACAGACTTGCACCGCAATACATTTCCGAGCTTCTTTTTTAATATCAGGCCACACGCTCCCTCCGATCAAATTCTGCTGGTCTGCTGACAATATACCAACCACACGCCTCAAGTCTTTTGGAGACCGTGCGTTCACCAAAACGGCCCCTGTACTTTGGAAAATCGCTTTCACTACCTAAATGAGTAGCACATAATTGTGAACCTTTTGGTAAAGCGCTTTGAACAAAACTAAGGACTGGATACAGAAAATTATAGGAGACTTTATTATTGTTATTTATTTAGGTATCTTGATTATTAAACAACAGTTGATCTGCTTCCAATGTTATTGTGAATGTAACTCGAGCGTCAGATACTCGTATGTTTAATAAACTGCAAGAGCATACGCAAGAGCATACACAAGAGTATACACAAGAGTATACACAAGAGCATACGCAAGAGCATACGCAAGAGCATACGCAAGAGCATACACAAGAGTATATACAAGAGTATACACAAGAGCATACGCAAGAGCATACGCAAGAGCATACGCAAAAGCATACGCAATAGTATACAGAAGAGCATACACAAGAGCATACGCAAGAGCATACGCAAGAGCATACGCAAGAGCATACGCTAGAGCATACACAAGAGCATACACAAGAGCATACACAAGAGCATACGCAAGAGCATACGCAAGAGCATACACAAGAGCATACGCAAGAACATACGCAAGAGCATACAGAGAGGACCCGTTCTGAACATGTGGCTCAGAACGGGTCCTCTCTATACACCTCTCACTCCCGACAGGATCTGTGTTTTACCTCGGAGTCTAAAGATCAATTTTATGATGAGTTTGATGCAGTCATCAGCAGAATTACAAAAGCAGAACAACTATATCTGCTGGGAGACTTCAATGCAAGAGTGGGTGCCGATCATGAGGCAGGGCCTGCCTGTCTCGGACACTATGGAATAGGAAGAATGAATGAGAGTGGACAGAGACTGCTTGAATTCTGCAGCTCTCATGGGATATCAATCACAAACACTTTCCAGAACAAGTCATGTCACAAGGTGTTATGGAGACATCCAAGATCGGGTCATTGGCATCAACTGGATCACGTCATCACCAGATGTGATGCTCACAACAATATTCTGAACACATTAATAGCGCAGATTGTGATTTGCACCAGTGTTAGACTAAAACCCCAAGTACTTTTCCATTCCAGGCAGAAAGGCCATACACGTATCAACGTCAGCCACACTGCCTACCCAGAGAAGAATCAACTATTTTGTGACTCAGTTGGAGCGGCGCTCTTCAACAACACAGCTCAAAATGCACAAGCGAAATTGAACACTCTTCGTGATGCTGTGTACAACACTGCACTCACAACATATGGCGAAAAGGAACGGACAAACACTGACTGGTACGACGCGAACACCACTGTCGTGGAACCTGTCATCGAGGCCAGGCGCTTTATTCTCATCAAGTTCAAGAGAGATCCAAGCAAAACGAATCTGAATGCATTCACAGCTGCTAGGTACAAAACCCAACAGACAGCTCGGCGTTGCGCCAATAATTACTGGCAGCCACTTAGTCAAAGCATCCAGATCTCATCTGACATAGGAACTATCAGGGGCATGTATGATGGAATTAAGAAGGCAACAGTTCCATCCATAAGGAAGACTGTTCCACTGAAAACAAAGTCAGGAGACGTCATCATTGACAGCAATAAAGAAATTGACAGATGGGTGGAGCACTACCTCGAATTATACGCCCATGAAAATATTATCACCAAGGAGGCACTAGACACCATTGAGAGCTTGCTCATTATAGACGAGCTAGACATAGAACCGACAGTGGAAGAGCTCAGCAAAACCATTGACTCACTCACCAATGGGAAAGCCATCCGAAATCATCAAGCATTGTTTCTGCAACATTTTAATGAACTTATCTGCCTTTGTTGGAATGAAGGAGCAGTTCCTCAGGATATGCGTGATGCGAATATAGTAACACTGGACTCTATACACAAACAAATGTGGTCGTAGCGATTGCAGTAACTACCGTGGGCATATCCCTATTGAGCGTCACGGGAAAGGTTTTTGCACGTGTAGACGCATCTATCCTGAATCTCAGTTTGGCTTCAGAACCGGAAGATCCACAACAGGCATGATATTCTCAGTTCGACAACTGCAAGAGAAATGTCGAGAACAAAGAAGACCATTGGATATTGCCTTCATCGACCTCACAAAGGCATTTGACCTCGTTATCAGAAGTGGATTATTTAAGCTGCTGGAGAAAATTGGTTGTCCATATAAACTGCTCAGTGTGATCATCTCCTTCCATGACAATATGAAGGGAACAGTCAACTATGACGGAGCTACATCCGAACCCTCAATTTGAGTTCCGCAGCGGAGAAAAACAACGATGCGTTCTGGCACCAACATTCTTTGGCATATTTTTCTCGATTATGCTATCATGTGCCTTTGGTATATCCACGGAGGGTGTCTACCTACACGCTAGAACTGATGGGAAGATGTTTAACTAGGTCCCCGGTTGAAAGCTAAAACAAAAGTCGAGAAATGCTTTTCGCTGATGACGCTGCACTGGCAACTCACACCGAGGAAGATCTTCAGCAACTAATGGACAGAGTGTCCCACCTCTGCAAAGAGGTTGGATTGATTATCAGTATAAAAGAGACTAATGTCATTGAGCAGGACTTTGTCATGCAACCATTAATAAAGATTGACGATGTTGTCAATAACTTCACATACCTAGGCTCCACAGTCACACCTAGGCTCCACAATCACAAGTCATTTGTTATTAGATGCTGAAATTAACAAGCGCATAGCAATTTAATTTATGGTTTTCCAAGTATTTCTAATGTCATTTTTGTATTGCTTAAAACGTATTTCGAAGTACATATTTTGGCGGCGCCAATATTTTTCGTTAATATTGAATTATACGTTTTAAGGTTACTGTGATCACATTAACCTTAAACCTAATCCTAATTCACCAAACTATGAAGTCATTCGAATGACTTCATAGTTTGGTGAATTAGGTTTAGACATCTTTAATCTCTTATAGAGCGAATCTCGATATTCCATAGATTTTAGAAGACCCTGTGTAGTCCATGTTTAACATTTATGTTTGTATTTATTATATTTCACGATTTTAATTGGCTTTAATATATTTTCTTATTCTTAGCACACATAATTTCATCGTAATTTATATTGGGGTCAGCCGTAGTGTGATATATTGTAATATTGATTTATTTAACTTACAGGAAAATTGTCTATTAATGTTCCGCTAGTTCTAATGAATGGTGTCATAGTGTCAAAAATCACTGTTCATCAAATTTAGCATTAATAGATTGAATATTATTTTGAACTTAGGATACTAACCTTTTCTCCATTTTTATTTGCTAACAAGTGGAACTTATCAATGTCATAATATGAAGAGCGACGTATCAATCGGGGTTCATTTTGTTCGATGCTGCTTTCGTTTGTATCTAGAAGGTTTATTGGATAATTATTTAGGACACCTCTTAATAGGAGAAAAATCATCGGAAGTCATTGGTTTCGTTGAGACATAACATTACGCTATGCATGTATGAGGTATTTTGCAAATGTGTGGACGTGTGTGTATTTATATCCTGTGCATATGCCAATGTTATGGAATGCTTCGTGAAAGTTAGTGTGTAATTAAGGGTAGTCATAGCAAGAATTGTGTTAATTTGTTTAGTCATTACCTTTAAACATCGCGAATGCTCAACCTTATATTATATCCGCTAAGAATTCGCAATGTTCAAACGGCAATAATTCAAAAACCTAAAAACAAATCATCGGTACATCCAGCGGCATATTTGTAGATACGATTATTATCTTAATTGTGATATCAAAAATATTAAATGCTATTGAAAGGTTGAGTATTCGCAATCTTCAAACGGCAATAAATAAAAAAGTTTAAAAAATATTCTTCCGTGCTTCCAACGACACATTTATAGGTACGATTAGTATCTTTACGGGGATATAAAAAAAATTATGTACGGCAATTTTATGTACTGTCTGAAACACCAAACCGCATAGATGCGCGCCATGTTAAATCCTAGCGGTGCTATCTGTGGTGATGTCACCTCGACCGCTAGGTGTCGCAACAAACTGCGCAAAAAAGAAAAGCGGGACCAAAAGGGCCCTTGAACAGGGTGACAGAGAGGGCTAAAAATTAGTCGAATATCAGGACACTGTCATAGTATACTTCATTCAGATTGGGAATAAAACAGATTAATTTCGCTTAGTGTTTAAATACCTTATTAAGTTATAGCCACATATAAATAAATGAAACACGCTAGTTGAATAAGATCGCTTAGCCACTATCAGTTGACACATGACACAGCGACGTTTGCATGGGCCAGAGACAACCATGCTAGTGTACGGCAACAAGCCACTGCAGTCCCTGTGCGTATACAGCACAGCATCTAGTTCTCGTCATAATTTATCACACTATATTACTAACTGTCTTCAGTTTGTCAGTGTTATAAATGTACAATGGGTTCAGACAGATGCCTCACTAATATGTCTGTGTCTGTGACAGCTCTGTAGGCCTACATTTTGTATATCCACTGTCTCAGGGATGAGTATGGATGTTTAGGTTGCTCAACTGTTTGTGTTTCCCATTTGTATCCCCCTAAACAAAATAATTAGCTTTGTCATTTCGTGTCGGGATGATTCCAATGACATGGTCACTGAAATGGTCATCAGCAGCAGACAACATTAATAATTTCCTAGCTGCTTCACAACAGCCACTTCCACCTGCAGATCGCAAAAACATGTTACGTCTCATTTAAAGTGTCAAAACAAATAACTTTATGTCCGGGAATATGGAGAGGGTAATAACTGTTATCAGTAATTATTAGTTGTAATATTATCGCATTAAGCTTTTTGGTTAATACAAAACGCATCGACCATGCCATGGCAAGCCTCTGTACAATAATATTATTAAATAACTTGTTGTTATATAATTCAACCAACTTAAGTAAGTTACTGTCAATTTGCACATGATTGTGCTATTTTAAGCTGTTATTTTTTTCTAAATTAATGTCTGGAGTATGTTCATGCAGATTGTTACCTAAGCTGTATTGTATAATTGAGGATTCTTACCTGTGAAAAGAGATGCCAGATCTCTGCCAGTCTTCTGTCGGTTAGTACAGTTGTAAGATTCAGGGGATATAACCACATTCGATGTTTCACAATAACTATTGTTACCAGCAGCCTCCAAAAGCTGTTGTGATTTAAAAACAGAAACGCGTTGCTCGCTCCAGTGTGAGCCACCAAACTGTCAACAGTTTAGAATAATCAAAGTGGGATATTAACCTCTGGTTAAATTCACTTCCATGTCACAACCCTTCCCCTAAATGAGTAAGCTGGCGGCTGCAGCCAGCCCAATTAATTAATCATCAGACACTTTATCAATGGAGCTCAACGACAAATCTCCAAGTCAGATATGTATTACATGTTTTGAACGTTGCCACTTTAAACAGTTTTATGCTCAGCAGCGTCACTGTAGTGCAGGGCGTTTTTATTGAATTTTTATCTTAAAAAGGCACTTCTGATGGGTAAAAGGGGCAGTTTTCGCATACATTAATGATTATGTTCATAACTCTTAGGCATGTATGAAAGCTTAATATAATGTGTTATTATCTTTGTATCCACCTAGTTGTGGGGCCTACAGTGACGAGTGACGACTGCATCTTGGTATGAAAATAATTGTTACACATATATCCTAGAAACATGATTTATTACAACCAATGCATGCAGTAGTCGTAGAAACACGAGACGTATCCTGCAAGTCAGAACGTTTGACAGTTGTCTCAATTTGACTATAAACCCGTTTCGCGGGTGAATGTCCTAACGAATTCATGCTATCCGTAGATGTCACAGAATGGAGCCCAGCATCTTCTTGTCTTCTCCAAGAATTTGACGACAGCGGTTTGAGGGTCATAGTAGGCGATGCTCACACTGTGCAGTGCCACCATGAGTACTGCGTTTCTCGTGTCCTCATTCATACTGGTACGGTGATTATCGACCAAGAGGTTGTGGTGGCTCACGATCCTTTCGGTCTGCATAGAGTATGGAATCATACAAGCCTGAAATGCCAACAACTTTTGAACTGAACATGTTGTGACTGGCAGAAGTTGGCGCAGTATGAAGTCAACTTACAACCGAGGTCACAGTCATCAGGCAGGAATGGTACATTCATTATGTTTTCCCACTGCTCGGCTGCCCCGTCCGCAAAGTCAGATGCCTCATCTGGGAAACGGCGCCTGACGATGCGCACACCATACTCAACGAATGATCTCAGACTGCGTGACATCACTAACTCCTTTGTCTTTGATGACGTCCTCCTGCTCCGGATGCATGCGTTCAGACAGATATTCATACGATGCTTACACGACCTCCAACCTGATTGCTCGTCTGTCGCGGCGGTTTGTACAAACGAACTGGTGATTACATTTTCGTTGTTAGGTTCTCTTTTGTGCTATCGGTTGGACAACTCACTTTCTCCTCCCTTCTTCCCGGGAATGGTCCATCCCGCATTAGGTTCAACTTATTGATTGCCGCATCAGTCACAGTGAGACGATCGCTGATGATCAAATCACTCCTTTGCAACTTTTTCTGGAGTGTTTTAAATATCACCATCAGTGTGGTGATCAACTCTGTTGGTGGTTCCAGATTCTCAGGAACCGCGGCTTCAGCCTTCTCCTTTCTGGCGCCTGCATCTGTTCCCACACCATAATGCAGGCTGGTAGGTTATTCAGCACAGCATCCACCAGCTACAGCTCGTGCTGGGTAAATCTGGCATCGTGGTGCTGGGGGAACTGTTTGACATTCCCGGCCTGCGCTGACAACATCTTCATCCGTCTCGGCGTCCATCCCGAAGAATCGTACGAGTCCCAATTTTATAGATTAGACTTCCAGATTCCCAACTCAGGTACGGTGCTGCATGACGACCGACTCAATGGCTAAGTCATATTGGTGTGCGGCACACCAGAATGTTGCCAAACCTCACTGCACTTGGTTAGCAAGCAGACGCCATAATCCACCTAGTCTGTCGGTGTTTGCTGCTTCGCCGTCAGTGATACGACACCAACCAGCTTCGTGAATTTACCTCCAGTCAGATCCAAGGCCTTGTTCACCGCTTCAAGCAGTCCAGGGGCACCGTTCTTCTCTGGCGAATGCATGACAACTGCTACTTGAGTGGTTTATTATATCCCAGTGCAAATTAAACCAAACAAACTAAAACGAATAAAAGGTAAGCCCTACAAGGGCAATATGGGCTGGTTTGGAAGAATGGGGGCACACTGGGGAGAAAGTTGGTCTGACTGGGGGGCAAACGAAAGGGCTGGGGAAAATCCCCCCCACTTTGTACGCTAAAAACGCCCTCCTGTAGCGAGCCAGCTTACCGCTCTAGTCTATATAGGGGAATGATTAATGATGTATAACTAGCTCATCATACCCATATTGTTCATGTGTGGTGCGGTGCGGTAATTGAGTGGCCTTGGTACGCATATGATATCCATTTCCGGTCTAGTTTTCTAGCATAAACAACGACGTTGAGACGGTGGTCTGCGACATTGCAGAATGGCGAGTGACTGGATATTAAAACGATCCAGGACGTTGCCGGTGTTAGGAAAACAATTTAAGACGGCATTACATAATTGACAAGTGAACAAGGCGACGTGAGCTTAACTATGGAGTTTCTAGTCGGAGGAGTCGCTGCCTCCGCCGCAAGTGTTTTTACGAATCCACTCGAAGTTGTCAAAACACGTTTGCAGCTGCAGGGCGAATTGAAGGCCCGCGGCCACTATGCCGTCATCTACCGTAATGTGTTCCATGCTTTCTTGGCCATAGGTCGTGTGGATGGCGTGCTTGCTCTACAGAAAGGCCTCGTGCCGGCCGTGTGGTACCAGTTCGTCATGAACGGCGCCCGGCTCGGCGCCTACCAGTGGATGGTCAACCGACACATGCTCACGAACGCCGACGGCATGCTATCTCTCCCTCGCTGCATAGTCGCTGGAGCCCTTGCTGGCAGTCTAGGCTCGTTTATCGCCAGTCCAGCTTACATGGTACAGTCATATTCTGTGACTATGAAGTTATAGTATGTTTTTGGTTCAAGTATTCTCGTATTGCTCCATAAGTATACGTCTATTCATTATTTCTTTGGACTTTGTAAACTCGAACATTATGAGGCCATTATATATAGTCATACCAAATTCCCCAAATTCTGCACTTGCACCTGCTTTTATTAATAAACTAACCAGCACTGTACATTCTGCAGTTGCGTACACCACAGCACCATCTACAAAATCACCATTAATGACAGCAGTGGATTAACGACAGAAGAAGAGTGAGTACACAATATGTCTATAAACAGATATAGTTATTCAGAATTTACTGAGTTGTCATGCATGTAGTCAACAGTCACATAATTTGAATGATAATTTGAAACTTCAAATTTGTATCAAAATAAAACTTATAAAGTAACAAAACACATCATATAAATAGCAAAAATTATATGACACATGCAAACTGTGTCCATCCAGCTATCCGAACTGAGCCTATGTCACTGACATTGTTCGTTGGCAGGTGAAGACACAGCTGCAGGCAATGGCAACGAAGGAGATTGCAGTGGGCTACCAGCACTCACACAAGGGTATGGCTGATGCCCTCACACACATCTACTCGACCGGCGGGGTGCGAGGCCTGTGGCGGGGAGTCAGTGGGGCAGTGTCAAGGGTCATGGTCGGGTCAGCAGCCCAGTTGTCTACATTCAGCTCGGCAAAGCAATACATTATCAAATTACAGGTGAGACTTGCTTTAATTACTATTATTTTTAAGTTCTGTGCTTATTTATAACTATTTTTTAAATAATTACATTTGTGCATTTTATTTATATTATATAATTTGGAATTATCTACTTGATGAATAACAAGCATACATGTAATATTTGGTTAAACATTATTTTTTTAGTTAATTAATAATATTGCATTTACACGATTTTATAACATAGTTTTTTATAACACACATGTGTATTATCTGCTATGTGTGTGTGTGTGTGTGCGTGTGTTCATGCATATGTGGGTGTTGTGTGTGTGTGTGTGTGTGTGTGTGTGTGTGTGTGTGTGTGTGTGTGTGTGTGTGTGTGTGTGTGTGTGTGTGTGTGTGTGTGTGTGTGTGTGTGTGTGTGTGTGTGTAAAAGTAATACACTGACAACAAATATGTATTGATCACATGAGGCGTTGAGAACAAAGATGAGCCCACCAGTTGCCTGAAAAAACGTTTTTTAATGGTATCGGGTAATAGGATCTCTGCTCTATTATTAGGACAGCTTGCGGTGTGGCGGGCTCGCCTTTATCGACTTCTAAAATCTACTTCCTTGTAAGTGGTGGCTATGCCCCGTGAATCTTTTAATACGGCATCCTTAGTTAGAACGACAACAGTGAAGTGACAAGCTACCTTGTGACATGGAATGTCGAGTTAGGACGACAATGGCGAAGCACCAAACCACATTTAGATACGGAACCAATCTGCATCTTGGAGACTATAATTTTATTTATCGGAAATCGTGAGCCAATGAACATTGCGTTTTCAGTTAGCAGTTTTTTTATGGAACAGTGTTAAGAGTTAAGAATATTTGCTCGCTATTTTGATGAATAATATACCTAACATAAACAATTGTATTCTTCAGTGACAACTGCAGGGGGCAAAATAAAAACTTGAACATGGTTCTCGCCTGTCTCCAGAAAATTCACAAAGGCAGATTTGACACAACTGAACATTAATTTAATGGTTCCTGGCCATTCCTACTTACCATGCGACAGGGATTTTGGCAACATTGAAAGAAAACTGAATGACGTTGAGGGGTATTCAGAGGGCCTTTATGCCACCCTCATTCAAAGCTCGAGGACAACTAAACCTTTGATCTGCTTCAAGATTCTTGCACCAAGAGAACAACACTTGATGTAAGCTTATCAAGAACGGCAAAGTGTTTGTGTTTTCTAACACGTACAAGGAAGGCTTTGCCATTAAGCCCACCTACCACCTCTCGGCTCCTGTTAAAAAAAAGCTACAAAAGGGCAGGTCGCTATAGTACAACCAGGCAACCTTGGACTTGTCACACCTGGTTCCGCCTCAGAAATATGATAAAGCAGTGCAGTCATCAGCCGAGAAGGTGCAGGACATCAAACCTTGTTAATCTACATGCCACTGCATCACAAACAATTTCTAAGTGACCTGATTGCAGTAGAAGAGAATCTTAACACTGTAGCAGTCAATGAGGAGGCACCTCCAGACGACGATATACAGTACTTGACTATTAACTTCATCACCAACAACCTCCTCAGGTCAATAAACAATGAGGTACTTTTAAATTTTGTGTCGAAAAACAATTATATGGAGAGAAAAAAGTTTAATCAAAAAGAATAAAATGGTAATATGAACATGTTTTGACTCAACCTTAATCATTAAACTGTTTTTTTAATGTCTACAGTTGTAGGAGCCGTTTAAAGAAAATCTTATGGACATGGACATACCTTAAAAATAAAACCTACTTTGTCAATATTGGTTAATATTTGATTATTTTATGGCAGCTTATTGTTGTCAAACTTTGAAGCTCGTTTTCTCAAAACTTAAATTTGGTGGGCTCGCCCTTGTCATTCTCAATGCCTTACATCAGTATGATCAGATGAATTTGTGATGATTGACATATTCATGTTTTTAAAGTAACTTTGACATGTATACACTTAAAAATCACAGCATCGGCAAAATAAAAAATACCATGTTTTCTTCATTTTACTAATAGCCTAAGTAGCTCGGTATATAAAAGTATTTATATTGATCAACAAATGTTGTTCCCAGACACTGTATGTACATGAGTTGTTTAAATCCATGGATATATCTAGGTAATAAACGAATAATGGCATGCTTGTCACAGATCTTCCGTCCAGACAGCTACATGGTAGCATTCATTGCAAGCATGTTCAGTGGCGTGAACACGGTCTTGTTCATGACACCATTTGACGTCGTCTCAACGCGACTCTACAACCAGGGAACGGATGCCCGCGGCAAGGGACTCAATTATCATGGTGTTCTTGACTGCTTCACAAAGGTATTCTGCAAGGAAGGTGTTGTTGGCTTCTACAAGGGCTGGCAGGCTTCCCTCTTCCGTGTTGGCCCACACACTGTGCTCAGTCTGATCTTCTGGGATGAACTCCAGAAATTCTCCACGAGAAAAGAGAGGCAGCAGTAGACTATGTGATATGGCAAACATGTCACTGTTTGTGGTAGTGTCAGTATGCTTGCATGCAGTGTCTTTCTGTAGCCAAGTGGTGTTATTTTGATTTGTTTAATGACACACTTTAATATCTGGCCAGTACTACTCAGTGAGACCAGCAGTAAGACATTGTGTTACATCAATTTAAATGCTAGCCTTTTGGCTAAGCACTTTAATATCTGGTCGGTACTAGTCAGTGAGACCAGCAGTAAGACATTGTGTAACATCAATTTAAATGCTAGCCTTTTGGCTAAGCCAATTTGTTCAGCATGTAGGATAGGTCAGTGAAATGTGTTTCCTCTGTTCGTATGCTTTTATTGTTATATCTCAATAACTGATCTGTTTGGAAGGACTAGAAATGGGTTGAATCAAAGTAGCTCAACCCTCGTGTTGTTTTATGATTTTATTTTGTTAGCCTAACACCAGCAAGCCATTTCATAACATCTGTCAAGAAACAAAAAGACACTTTTATTTTCATAAGTTCTACTCATTTGTAATGCAAAGCTGGTTAGTAAGAAACCTCTTCTATCACAAGAATTGTCAATAAGCTATCAAACATATTTTCCAGATGATAATACAGACAGCCATTACAATGAGTTAAATTGAAACAAGCACCCTCAATTCCCTCATTAACCAGATTACAAACCACCCAAGTACACCCATATTACAAACCATACAAACTCACCCATATTATAAACCTTACAAACACACTCATATTACAAACCATACAAACACCCATATTATAAACGATACGAACACACCCATATTACAAACCATACAAACACACCCATATTACAAACCATACGAACACACCCAGATTACAAACCACACAAGTACACCCATATTACAAACTCGCCCATATTATAAACCTTACAAACACACCCATGTTATAAACGATATGAACACGCCCAGATTATAAACCATTCCAATACACTCGATTGCAAACAATACCACCACACCCAGATTACAAACACCACCAACACACCCAGATTACAAACACCACCAACACACCCAGATTACAAACACCACCAACACACCCAGATTACAAACACCACCAATACACCCAGCTTACAAACACCACCAACACACCCAGCTTACTCAATTTTTGGCTAGATTGGTGGTAAAGATTACACTGCTTCAGGTTTCATAACAAATGCAAATGTTATATCGCTGCATTCATCGACATATATTGCCTTTGTAAAGTTATGCTTATGTTATGTACACCTAAAATGTATTTTCTTGATATTTTAATAGATGTTTGTTTTTTGTGCAACTTGGATGAAATAATATGCATATATTTTTAGAACTACATTGTAAGCACTTGACCAACATAGTTTTGAAATGTCTGTCTGCTTGGTAGTTATTTTTATACATGTAAATGTCCGAGCAGTATTTAGCCACTGACCAAATCGTTTTATATGTTAACATGTGTATATACAATCATAACTGTATCTGTCTTAACATGTTTGGATTACTTGAAAAACATGAAATATAGCAAACGTATTGTCACATGTTTTAGTATTATATTATTTTAATTACATGTGCATGAATAAAAGTCTCACTTTCCACACAATTTATGGTACCAAACAAACATACGGCACAAGCGATGTGATATAAAAACCAATAATGTAACGTCATGTGTATGAATAAAGACATGATTGTGAGCGTGAAGGTTTTGATGATAGCTGATAGAGTGCCTATTGTCGTCACATTGAAAGTAGGACAACAACAGAACGTGATAGTCGCATAGAGATATAAGATGGCATAATATCTTGTGGAATGAAGAGTCGGTGTAGTCCATTAACATTTTATTGAAGGCCTTTTTTCTTGACATTCAGCGGTTAAATTAAATACTGTGTATTTTCGCCATTAATCAAGACTAGCAAAAATTTGCATCCTCAGGTTAGCGCTACGTGGACGCAGAAGACGGCTCCAAAACTGATCGGCGAACCGTTTACAACATAGTGGCCTGCAGACACACCACACACATACACGCACACATACAACAACTTTATACGCCAGCTCAATTATAATGATATACCTAGTTGGATGGCTTCGTCAATGCATCTGACATCCCGGTCGCTTCACGTCAGTATACATATGAACGCTAACTGTTCCCCCATCTAGGTTGATTGCTGCTTCTGTTTTTCGTATCCAACATTCTTTAACAGTCGAGAAAAATCCTGGTTTCATCTGAAGCGTGGGCCAAATGATTGACTTGAAGATCAAGGAGAGCAGGCAAACCTCCGATGTCAAGGTCATCAAGGTGGGCGTCCGACGATAGCTGTTGATTTCCTGGTTGTCGCGATCGAACACGACGCCGTGAGTTCCAGCGCGACCCGTCTTCAAGTACGAACGTATTGGGACCAGCTTTAGCGGCGATACGCTTCGAGTTCGACAATGACGATGTCAGCTTGTGTTTCCGGATAGATCGTTTCGTCCTGATCCAGTCTTCAGGTTTCATCATCGTATTTCGCGAACGACGTCGTTTGTTGGTGTACGCTTTGATTCGTTCCTGCTTCCTTGCGATGCTCGATACCAAGTTTCTGCAGAAATGTTTCAAACTCGTATGACACGAACTGTAGTCCATTGTCGCTTTGGATAATTTCCGTGATTCCCAACGAGCGAACAAGTCCTTCAGGATCTGGATGATGGCGAAAAATTTCACCGTACTGGTTGCGGCTATTTCCGGCCATTTAGAATGTTGGTCTTGTATGACAACCAGAGATCGTTGGCTGTGAGGTGCCGCATGCACCTCGCCGAATAGTGGCATCCTCGGAAGAAGCGTTTTTCAACTCGGCTGCAGTAATGAGGTTGTGCAGTTCAATTTCCATGACAGTCATCTGTCGTCGATTCACACTGTTCTTCTTTGACTAGGCTGCTTAGCATATCTTCTACCCGGTTCTTGGAACCAGCAATGTACTGAATGTCAAAGTCATACTGGTGTAGACGATGAGACCATCGGTAGATTCGCAATGGCCTGTGGCCCGAACCGGAAGTCGCTAACAGCGTTGTGAGTGTCTGGTGGTCCGTCTTCAGCGTGAATTTTCTACCGAAGAGAAACACATGCCAGATACATACCAGTGCTTCACGTTCTCCTGTGGAGTACTTCCGTTATGTTATTGAAAGCGTCTTGGATGCATACGCGACTGGCCTCTCTTTGCCATTTGACACTTGCGATAATATCACACCAAGGGCGATCCTTGAAGCATCCGTCGTCACGATCGTTGGAGCATCTGGATTGAAATGTGCGAGAATTGGAGCAGACGCAATTTTCTGCTTCAAGTCGCGGAAGGCTTGGTCTTGCCCGGCTGTCCATTCCCACTGAGCGTCTTTGCCTAGTAGTCGTCTAAGTGTCTCAGCAGTTTCCGAGTAGTGTGGGACAAATTTCAGGTAGAGATTCGTCGTGCCCAGAAACGAAGCAACTTCCACGTTGGAGTGTAATAATAGGACACATGGTATCCCAGGAAATTGATTTCCATCCTGGCAAACTGACACTACTCGCGATTAAATTCGATGTAATACTCAGCCAGCCTGTTGAGCACTAGCTGCAGTCGTGTGTCATGCTGGTCCTGTGTGTGTCCGTTAAGCACTAGCTGCAGTCGTGTGTCATGCTGGTCCTGTGTGTGTCCGTTAAGCACTAGCTGCAGTCGTGTGTCATGCTGGTCCTGTGTGTGTCCGTTAAGCACTAGCTGCAGTCGTGTGTCATGCTGGTCCTGTGTGTGTCCGTTAAGCACTAGCTGCAGTCGTGTGTCATGCTGGTCCTGTGTGTGTCCGTTAAGCACTAGCTGCAGTCGTGTGTCATGCTGGTCCTGTGTGTGTCCGTGGGTGACAATGTCGTCCAGGAGGTTGATGCAGCCATCTATCCCCTTCAGTACAGAAGACACAATCTTCTGGAAGGCACTAGGTGTTGAACTAAGTCCATCTCATGTGTGATGAGTGCTGTCAAGTACTTGCTGTCTTCAGCCATGGGGACTTGAATATAGCTTCGTCTCATGTCCAGCTTGGTGAAGACTGTTGAGTGGTGAAACTCGCTAGACAGTTCCTCCATTGTTGGCAATGGATAGGTGTCCGGAATAATGGCCTTGTTTATAGCTTTCAGTCTTATGTCACCCGATTTCCGACGTGCGACAACTATATTTGAAATCCAGGTTGATGAAAAGATTGGTTCAATCATGCCATCGTCTTGTAGACGTTTCAGTTCATGCGACAGTTCGTCACGCACTGAAAGTGGAAGACGACATAAACCTTGTGACACAGGTTTAACTTCTGGGTTGACTCGGGGGCGATGTACAAACTTTGCAATTTTCCCAAACCCGTTGAACACTGTGGGAAAGGCAGCAACAATGTCAACTGACTGAACGACAGCGTCATTCCTTGTGACTATGAATCCGAGACGGTTGAACAAATCTATTCCCATTAGGCTAGATCCGGTCTGTGAGACATAGAATGAGAAACTCGTCACAGTTTCTGACTGGTATGTCACTGGTAGGTGGACAATCCCATTCAATGACGATAATGTTTCGTCAAGTTTTTACAGGGGATAGGCTTGAAAATGTTTCCTGTACACCGAGTTGCTGAGAATTGACACTTTGCCTCCATGTCCATTACTAGTGTCACTGGTGTGTCTGCCAGCAACAGATCACACGTCTTAAATGTTCTCGATGCTCCGCTCACTGAGTTAACAGTGAAGATCTTTGTATCTGGTTCACCAGTTTTGTCAAACGGGTTAATTTTCCCGACTGTACTCCGATTTGCAGACCGGCAGCATGTCTAAAAATGATTCATTTTGGAGCACAACCGACATTTCTGTCCTATGACAAGGCATCTAGGACTTCCTGCGGCAAGAGAGCTATAACCACAGTTGCCACATGCTTGACGCACATGCGCGTGGTTACTTCTACCTTTGTTTTTGTTTCTTCCCGATTGTTTGTACCTTTAATTAATTAGAAGGTTGTCTTGGGGTCTCTAACTTGAACTTGTCTGTTGTAGGTTTATCCTGACTCTGAATGCGTGTGCTTTCGGTTACAGCAACTTCGATACGAGACGCCAGTGTTAGGCATTTGGCTAATGTGAGAGTGTCCGGTTCCATTAGCAATCGTTCCCTAACTCGCGGATTGCTTTTTTCTCTATCAACTGATCACGAATTATTAATTAATTAATCTTCTGTGCGATCCCCAAAACTACAGTTCAATACCAGTTCACGCAGCGCCGTTATGTACGCTTGCACGTTTTTGCTCGGATGTTGTGTGCATTGGCGAAACACATATCGCTCCATCATGACACTCCTCTTCGGGCCGAAATGATTCCGTAACGCTGTTACGGAACTGTCGAACGTGTCCATGTTTGCCAATGAGGCAAACACTCGCTTCCCGTCTGTTCCTAGGCAGTGAATTAGCATGGCTCGACGCCGGGCCTGGGCTACATTCGCGCCGTCAAGGCCGCTGGCCACAATATATGTCAGGAAATTCACGTACAATCGATTCCATGGCACCACGGACTCGCCTGGTGAAGCAAGAAACGCTTGTGGGGGGGGGCGGTAAACTTGCTTATCCCATCCTCGTAGCCAAATTATATTATGTCGGAAATATCACAAACTACACCAGACTATCGGAATGCAGCATCACGGCGGATACACGTTTCACCCCAGAACGGGGCTGACGTCATGCAGCTAATCAAGTACATTGAAAGCACGCTGTTAAAGTAACATAAAACAACAGGGATGAAAATAATACGGACGTGAAGGGTGAGGCTGTAATCAAGGATAGAAATTGGAAGTTAGTGACAGAACAAGAAGTAATGTAGATGGTGTAGGAAAATTACCCCATGGAGCTACTGAATCATGAAGGAAATAGCAACGACTTGGAACTACCATCGTACGTAGAATAGAAAGTGGAGTTAGCCGATATTACTGATACGGAGATGCAAACTGGGTTAAAAGGGACGAAGAAGGGGAGAGCACCTGGTATCGATAAAATGCATGTGGAGATGGTAATGGCAGGGGAGCGTGGAATCAGCTGGACCAAGAGGCTGCTGAATACATGTACGAGGCATGGTAAAGTATTAGAAGAGTGGTTGACATGACTAACAATCCCAGTATGGAAGAGGAAGGGAGATGTGCAAGATACAGGGAAGTACAGAGGCATCACACTTCTAAGTCACACCATGAAGCTGCTAGAGAGGATCCTGGATGGGAGGACTCGAAAGAGAGTAGAGCAGGATTTGGGTTAAGAACAACACGGATTTAGAAAGGACGGAGGGACGACGGATGCGATGTTTCCATTGAGACGTTTGGTGGAGAAGAGGTTGGAGATGCAGGGGATGGCAGTGAGATTTGTGCACCTGGAGAAGGCCTACGACACGGTCCCAAGAGAGATGTCGATGGCAACAGTGAGATGGATGGGAATGCCAAAAGTAGAAGCTAGGAAGCCATCTATATGAAAGAACAAAAGGAAGAGTTGTGGTTGGATCTGGGATGTCAGAAGAGTTTCCAGTTATCATCAGTTTGAGACAAGGAACTGCCCTAAACCCATTACTATTTATCATGGTGATGGACATCAGCAGGAAGGTTAGCACGAAGGATTTTTTCTTAGAAAGATGATGTATGCAAACAACCTGTGCTTTACTGTTGGTGGTATGTGTGTTTCGATGTTGTGTTGGCGGATTCAATTCCCGCATGTGTATGCATTATCATCGAAACACAACTTGTTGTGAGCACATTCACTGATCATACTATACTACTGAATTAAATCACTCTGCCCACAATTTCTTTATAAATATTACAAAGAATGTCCACAGATACTGCTTGTGCAGGTTAAGTGTATGTGCCCGTGTGATAGCGCAAGTTGAATCCTCATTCCTGCCATACCCAACAAGTTGAATCCTCATTCCTGCCATACCAAACAAGTTGAATCCTCATTCCTGCCATACCCAACAAGTTGAATCTTCATTCCTGCCATACCCAACAAGTTGAATCCTCATTCCTGCCATACCCAACAAGTAAGATGATGAATACAGACTCTCATTCGGTCTGCATGCAACCGTAAGAGGGAAGAAACGCGACGAATTCTGCCACGACTATCCGACTACTCGATCGTCGTATCTGTACACAAGAATAGGCAGTGACCGTAATTTTATTTATTGACATTGATGCTTACTTCGGGCAATGTCCAGCACATGAGCAAGCAAGCGCGTCTGCGTGTGACAGGGGAGAGAGAGAGAGAGAGTGGGATGTTAACGAATAACGTTCGAAAAAATAGGTGAACCCTAAAAATGAACAACTCGTGCAATTACGACGTACCTACTTACATGTGTGATGATGATCTCTAAGGGCTGTGAAAAGTGTGACATGATGATCTCTAATGGTTGTGACATGATGATCTCTAAGGGCTGTGAAGGGTGTGACATGAAGCTCTCTAAGGGCTGTGAAGGGTGTGACATGAAGCTCTCTAAGGGCTGTGAAGGGTGTGACATGATGATATCTAAGGGCTGTGAAAGGTGTGACTGTTTCGGACTAATCTTATTTTTACGAATCCGCTCCGAAAATGAAACCCATTTGAATTTTCTTGGGACCTCTGTTTGCCACTAAACTAGCAAATCAAATCAAATTAATTTTGCAACAACAACATAACAGTATACATACAAAAACAAAGTAAAGGTGTGTTGCATGGTGGTTCCATGGCACGCCATCTTCTTGTGACCCCATAAGCATATATTTCTAAATATATTTACACGTACGTATATATGATGATTATCACGAGTGCATGATATCTTCTGTATAACAACTAGCTGCATAGCATTCAATAATTACTTTTAGCTGTTCAGTCAAATGTGCTCAGAATCTCATAATTAAAACCTGCAAATATGGTAAAAACAAAACCCGAGGATCCAAATGTTCGAACGCCAAAAGCGCTCAGCTCCCAAAAACGAAAGGAAATAAATGTGGTCAACGCATTGACTCCTTTTTGGCCAGGTATGCACTGTCTTGGAGTAATTACTATTTTGTTGCATAATCGTTTGATGGTTGATGTCCGCTGACACTTATTCGGTCCTCTTTAAAATGGGTTGCGCACAGTGTAATTTATAACAAAGATTTCAATGTCATACATGTCCTCGTTTGTATAGGCTATAGCTCAGTGTTGTCAGATGACGTTTCAAACACTACCGTCTAAAATCAGCTATGTGGGTACGAATGCTGATAGTTTTGTTAAGGCTTCACAGTAATTTGCATGTACCGAATAGACGTTTATAATAAAACTGTTCAAATTGTTATATACAATATTTACGGAAGATGTTCCACTTCCAAAAAAGTTGGCTTATCGCAATTTGTAATTTAATAGAAAACAAAGCAATAACTAGTGAAAATAATTTGCAGGGTATAAGGACGTTTCATGTTTACCAACACGTGACGTCACTTTTGCACATGCGCAGTACGCTGGCTGGCAAAACACACCAGCCAGCCGAGCTTCTGCGAACAAAGGCCCGTAGCAACGCTTGAGTAGACATGAATAGCCAGTGGTCTGTGTACGCGAATGCGTTAGATGTTAGTGCGAGAGATCGCTATCTAAAGAAATTAGAATACGATGACGGCTCTGGCAAGTTGCCAGACCCGTATTTTATCAAGAACGGCTGGGGAAACGATCCGAGTCTGTGGCCTGATTTGACGTTCGGCGACATTTACCAGTACGTGATAAATACGCCAGGCATTTTCAGTCGGGAGTCCATGAAGGCGTACAAGTCACTCGACGCATATAGGTAAGAATGCTGTTATTCATAATTGCATAGCCATATGATCAAACAGCAATAAAAGTTCCGTTAATTTGATAGAACAAACAATTACGCAACCGATCCACACCGCCGGCGTGGAGGGCTTGCACTGGCGTGAATCCGTGATACCGTTACTTGCCTAGGCTAGGGCTAGGCTACGTCCACGGGCCTACCAACTACGTTAACATTACCGTTACTTTCCGATGTCATATTTCTTGTAGTTCTAATTGTACTTACGGATCAAGTGTCAACTAATATTCATGTATTATACGATTAGTTTCTTCATTTATAAATAATTAGTTATGGATTTTTTTATGTTGTGTAGGTTTGCTGTCAGTGGTCATGTGCAGGAAGTAAAGTTTCTTGACATTGTCCACACTCCCTTCTGCCTTCTTAAGTCGAAGGTGATACCTTCGATGAGAGTTCGGGACAAGCCCCACGAACCATGGGTCTACCTTGTCAAGGAGACGGCTGAGGTCTACTGTGCCCATTGTACATGCATGGCAGGGTATGTTCTGCTCGTTAGTTGAAATAAAAAACATTTATATATTATAAATATTTCAATAAATATGTTGTCAGCCGAGATTCCTAGATTGATGTTAGTATTTGAAGTGTCATGGGAGAGATGTGTTTACAGCAATAAAATAGTTGAGATATTATAAGAATGACTGCTTAATAAAAATTCCATATCCGGGTTAATTCTTAAAAAGCACAACAAGTGAGTAATGGTGTATGCAAATAACGTTTAATGTTACCAACGCTTTAATTACAGTTATTATCCGCGTCAGTGAGAGAGTTAAGTGTCCAATAATCATTGACAGTAAATAACACCTTAGGGATCATCTCAGAACATTGACGTACAAACTTTCGGCGGGTGAGGTCAGATGAAACTAATTTTATGATATCGGACATTGCCATTCTGACATGATCCCTTACAAGAATATCAGACATGCATGTTTGACAAATTGCCAATATTGTGTCTTTCAGGCTAGGAGAAGTTTGCAGCCACGTTGCTGCTCTGCTGTTTAAAGTAGAAATCGCCGTTAAGATGGGCCTGACAAAGACATCCTCCACCAGTGAGGCGTGCAAGTGGAATGCCAGCTTCCGCAAGCAAGTGGAGCCCCTGACACTGCAGGAAATGACAGAGACAGGCCTCCTGCGAGGCAATCGCAAGAAGCAGGTGACCTCGGTCAATCCTTCAGGACGAGCCACCTTGCCATCGGTTGACGTCTTGCAATCTCTTAATGATATCTGCCCTAATGCTGCTTTTTTTACGTCAATTCCAGGATTTAAGGGTGAGGAGACTGATAGTGAGAGTGATAATGATAATGACTTATACCCACAGCTCCTGACAACCTTCTATGATGAGGAAAATGAAAGTTTGTCTGATAATCAGATACGTGCAAAGGGAATTTTTATTGTGTCCAATTATCAATGTTCTGCAGATCAATGCAGTAGTTTAGAGTTGTCAACAAGAAACCAGACTGTCAGTCAACTTTGGTTTAATCATCGGAAAGGGAGAGTAACAGCCACTAAAGCTCATGATGTTCTAGTAAGAAGAGAAACAACACCTCCTGACAATTTGGTTAAACGAATTGTCGGTTATAGATCTTTCGACCTTTCTTCCAAAACTGCTGTGAAATATGGCACTGATCATGAGACCGAAGCAAGAAACATTTATGCTGTGCAGCAAAAGAAACATCATGAAAATTTCACATGTCGACAGTCTGGTTTCTTGATCGATAACCAAAAGCCATTTCTGGGAGCCTCAGCGGATGGCATTGTTAACTGTGGCTGCTGTGGCAATGGCGTACTAGAAATCAAATGTCCATTTACCCACAAAACACATACTGCACATGAAGCCGCAAATATTGACCCAAACTTCTGTCTCAAAACTGATTTAACACTAAAGACTGGACACAAGTACTACACACAAATCCAACTACAAATGCATGTAAACAAGGTGAGGTACTGCGACTTTGTCGTGTTCACCCAGCCAAACGAAGAACCTTGCATCCACATTACACGTGTGCCCTACAACGATATATTTTGTCAACACTTAATCGAAACCTGTTCTTTCTTCTGGTCTACATTTGTGCTTCCGGAACTAGTGTCTGGACGACTTCAAACTACGCCTGCAACCACCTCCGACACATCTGCACCAACTCCACTTCAAGTCTGGTGCATATGTGCAAAGCCTAAATATGGCAAAATGATCAAATGTGACAATGTAAACTGCAAGACCGAATGGTTTCATTATGCATGTGTAAATGTCAAGAGGAAGCCTCTGAGAAAGTGGATGTGTCCAAGTTGTAAAGACTAAAGACTAGTCTTTATAACTTGGAGATATGCTCAGAGAGACAAAATGATTGCATACATGTATGCAAAAATTTTGTCTCTCTGAGCAGACACTTTCCACAGACCCCCATCAAGTGTATAACTTTCAGTCATTGTTAACTTCATGAGTGTTACAAACCAAATGATTAAGCAATCTTGTGAATATATACAATGCATGAGTCATCAACAGATGAATGAAAGCATGGAATACTAGAAATATCATTTAACTAATTTAGGATGCATGTTACTGATAGCAGAGCAAATGCACATGATGTTATCAGCCTGAGGCACAAGACCTATGTTCATAGTTGTTGACAATATTTTAAAATTCTTTAGTCGTTCCATCAAACGTTCCACATGGATACGCACTCTGGAAATTTTACGGCTTCTCTCTACCTCTCTAGCACTGAGCTGCTTTTTCCCTCTCGTAAAATCTGGTATAACCAAAGTGGCACCACGTGCTGCCAAGTCCTCACCAATTAAAAATCCCCGATCTGCCAAAATTAGATCACCTTGATTAATCAGATCTAAAAAACCTGATTTCTGGGTAATGACTTTATCTGATGTTCTGCCACCATAAGCTTGCGATACAAAAGTAACAGCCCCACAAGGTGAACAGGCAACTAGGAATTTCAGGGTATTGTTGTGCTTGTAGTTTGACCACGTTGCTGATCTAGCTGTTAAATTTGCTGGACATTCAATGAAAACTTCTGTACAGTCTATTACTACATGACAGTTGCTGTAGGTTTCACGAAAAACTTTTGGCATGTTACGCAATACCTGCTCTTTATCAGGCCATTGTATAAGAAAATTTAGATGTTTTGCAAGTGCAGGAAGACCGTTGTTTAGAATGTCAGAAACATGACCAACCGATATATTAAATCGGAAAGAAAGATCTTGATAAAGTAGATTAAGCCGTAACTTCATCAAGATCAACAAAATAATATCACCAGGAGAGAGCGATGCTGATGGTGGCAGAACTGAGGTGCAGTAATTAACCAACCAAACAAACACAGCATAGGATGGCAATCCCGTAAAGAAAGTAGTTCTGGTGTCCTGCTGGTCGCCTTTCAGGAACTGTTCCCCAAACTGCCTCTCCAACCTGTTTGGCTAGCGCCCCATTCTCGTGCTGCAGCCTAGCCAACTCTGCCATGATCCGCTGGTTCTCGACCTGTAGCTTTGCCATCTGACTGATGCACCCGTCATGTATGTCTGTAACAGCACACATGTCTCGCTTTATATAGATCATTAGTATTTTAGTAGCTTGACCTTAGAAATTGTACAGAAATCTATGTCGTATGTTTGTTCTGAACAACAGAAAATTAAATTGTTCAATATCAGACGTACATATTAAATTTATATAATACATCTATATTGGTATTTCAGCACTGTCTGTTTTGTTCAGTTGTTCATAAACGAAAGGTCAAACAATAAATTTCGTTAAATTCATAAATAGATCAAGTGTCTTTACCGGTATCAGTGCAGCTGGCATCTTTATTATTGAGTGGTTCATTGTCGACATCTGGTTCGGATGGCTGAGAGGACACCGATAGGTCCAGGAGGGCCGACGCTGCTTCAGCCTGCTGTTCGACATCTCTCTCATACTCCTCCCTCTGGCAGCCACGCTTCTTTAATCTGGCAAACCTTGCTTTCTTCCCTTCTGGGGTCAGCTTTTCATTGCCAGCATAACCCATGAGCAATGATGGGGCATAGTCCGGATTGGAGATATCAGTGCTAGCTTTTCCTGTAAAATACACACACTGATTAAAATCAGGCATTGCATTGCCATTGTCATTGACACAGCTACTTACCTAGCATGCTAGCCGTCAGTATCATAACTATAGCCTACAACCACTGCCCTGGTCCATATTTTCTAGTATTAAAATACATTTTGCGTAGCTGTCTGCATAAATATTAACAGTGATTTAATCAATATACGAGGTTTGGCGATTGGATGTTAGCCAGACATGGAGTGTAAACATACATGACCTATTTACTACTCTGTGGCACACTGCCACGGACAGTACTGACAGCGCCATCACACCGATTCACAGGCACAACTACTGAACTAGGCTAGGTTCGCAGATTGCAGCAAACCGTTGTTCTGCTTTCAATTTATGTAATGGCTATCATATTCATGACTGGTAATATGTAACGCTAATAATGATAACGGTTCAAACCTGAAATGAAGTGTCGTCCACAAACACGGTCGTTATGTTTCGGGACCCAATCTTTACGTCTGATCGCGTTGAGCCACAGTTCTCGTCGTTTTTCATCTTTCGGGATGCGATGAAACGACAACGAACCATCCACACAGCGGCTAGTGCACCCCACAACAACACACGACACAACCATATTTCTCTATGCGTAAGTTAAAAGCGCATAAAACGACAATCCAAAAACCTAGAAATACACTTGAAGCCCGCCAGCCAGTCGTGTTTTGCCAGCCACTCGCCGTTGCCGATCACGTGACTCGGCGCATGACGTCACCGTGAAACGTCCGGACGTCTGATTGTGGTAGTCTATACGTGACACTGCACCATATTCAGAACGATTGCTATTGGCTTATTATGTTATCCGATTGTGCAATTGGCGCTATACGTCTGCTGTTTAACACCTGTACTTTCCCTGTATTTCGGTAGTTCTTTCCCATTCCAGCTGGTGATGAACGTGACGCCGATTTATCCCATGACCACGAGGCTTTTATGTGATGACCTGGGCAGTACCATCCATGAAAACATGACACATGACGAGGCGAACACGGTCACTGACGGTCTAACACCTGAGCAGAAACTCATCTTATATGGCATCACTTCACGCCTTCGTCCGTCTACAATTTTCTCTCAACGCCGATGAACAGATGTAACCGATCCTTTCAAAGATCGTTACTTCCTAAATATCCATGGCTGTTATACAGTTCAAAGTTAGATGGAGTGTTCTGCTTAACCGTGCCTTATTCGTCAAAGACAGAACAGGCAAGGGTGCACTCGTCAACGGTTCGTTCAACAAATGGACAAAGATCTCCGACACCCTCGTCGGGACAAAAGGCCACACCACCAAGGGCTATCGCGGCGAAGAGCCAAAGGACTGCTCAAACAGTTATGCAAAGGCTACCAAGGAATGACATCGAGAATAATTCCCCAACATCTTGCATGTGCTGTTGCAATTGGCCTGTACAATCCTCGTAACGTCATGCGAATGCGCAAGAAGTGCTAGCGCCCCAGGACGCATGAAAGCCTTCACGCGGGCCAGTATGAGCCAAGAACTTCTCTCCTCGCTCTAATGTTGTCAAAGTTACCAGTTAATACAAAACAGCTCTTTATTTCTAAATCGTATACAACACTCACAATTAGCCATGCTGGCATCAACCGCTCGAAGCGTAAGCTCCCAAACTCCCTACGTCATCAGACCTCTATTTCCAGCTAACAACATTACATATCTCCTCTCTTTACAACAGAATTAAACCGCTTAAAACAACTGCTTACACTACAGTGAAAACTAAACTATATAATGCACTGTCCACAACAAAAGTCTCTGATATGACGATCATCATAAGTGCGTCGGGAGCAGTCTTCAGCTCAGAGTGAGAATTACAAACTGTGTGGTCAACAATCTACAGTGTGAACAAATCCTGTACATAAGTCTGTGCACCACGAGATCATGTACAGTTCACAACCACTAATAACTAAGACTACGATTGCCTAACCTGAACAACGGAGGAGAGGTTACCAGCACTTCATTCCTAGGTGAGTCTATATCACTCACTCTGGTTAACACATCTTGTGACATAGTCCTTCAACCGTACTTGAGTAGTCTTGTTCCTGGAAGATCTTCCCACGGGTGTTTCAGTGCATCCACTTTTTGTTCCGGGAGCATTATCAGATGTGTATGTTTTATGTGGCAATGTCTCGAGTGTGAACACAGGCTCTCGCTGTACTTCTTGTGACGTTTCACCACAGCAATAGGTTTTACTGTCGGCTCCAGCAGGTAATTATTTTCTCATATGTAGTGATTTTCTGTGTGTTACTAACAGTAAAATGCATGTACGAAATATATAGATATATGTATAAATGTGTTATCGGAACAATTAAACATTTATCGCAATCGATAATCGCAGGAAGGTAGAATTTAGGATGCAAGGACGGCAAACGCGAACCCCAGTGCAACTATTCCGGCTTGTACGATTAGGCTAAGCAAACAAAACATTGTGTTTCGAGTCCTGTTATGCAATAACATAGGCTAATCATGATGTTTGTATACCACAACGTGGGTACCGTAATAGGCAACATTTTCTTTAAGGGTGTATGTGACGAAACGCTACATGGAATGGGAGGGGTGTCGGGGTAATTGTTACGTTACCATTTGTGAAGTGGTTATAAACGTTGTTTGTTTTTTAATTAAATATTAACGGCGGGAACAGGTTGCAAAAAAACCGCCACAACTGACACTGATAGACAGCTGGTCAACGCACGTTGCTCAATAACGATTTTTTCATTAAACATTTTTTCAATCAACTGTCTGCATCTAGTTCAGTCGGCAACGCAAATAGGCCATAAATCTACATTTTATATAAACCACAAAATGCAATGCTTAAGTTTCTGTTTAAAGATATTTATTTTCGTAGTTGCACAAAAGCGTGATATGCCAACATTGCAACATAGCCGAAGTAGACATAATGCAACCAACAACTCAACTACGTTTACAAAATAAATAAATACGTTTAGGCTATGTATAGTATCATATAGGCCCATATAACCATCTGTGTGGGCTTAATAAACATTAGATAGACATGTGTTACAATATGATATATGCATATGCCATACATAAGCCTAGGCTAAGCATGTGGAGGTCAATAAACAAATGTGTATTGCACTGTTATTGCGCCTCACTGCATCGCTGCAGATGAAAACAAACAAGTTATAGGTCTTTTTAAAAGTCGTCAAACATGCATACATGTAATTTATATCTCAACTTTCTTTATAAGCATGTGTTCCTAAAAGGTGTAGCTATTACTCTATATAGTTACATTTCAATTACTATAAATATTTATGTACGAAATAAGTCGGCGTTTGTACGTATGCGAAATATCCATGTTTGACGTTCATACGCGAAGTCGAACTGCAGATCCCGCGCAAACCTCGGATTGGATCGCAAAAGCTGTGACGTAGAACGCGTATGTTTTTGGCGTCAGGTTTGTGCTTATTGCGTTAGCTAATGGTGTCTATTGTCTGCATTCTGACGCAACCTTTGTGCCCCCCACAAGGACTCGTTGCATTGTGATGACGTAACGTCGCGTGGTGCAGCTTCAGCAATGGCAGCAGCAACAAGAACAACAGTGATGGCGGTATCAGCAACAACAACAACAACAACAGAAAACGATGATGTAATTGACATTCGTGGTGTCAAGACAAGCATACATCGACACAACACTAGTATTAATATGATACGTGTTAACCAGGCAATGTTCAACAACAGCGGTGTGAATTGTGTGCTGCTCAACGCGCGATCTGTGTGTAACAAACCCGTAACAGTTAAAGAACATACGCTTGATCATAAAGCCGATTTAATGTTTTTGACCGAACATGGTGCAAACCAAACAAAAGTGCCGTTCTCAACGATTTACCCCGCCAGGCTACAGCTACATTGGGGAATGCCATTCATCAAAGCGTGGACGTGGTGTCGGACTGTTGTACAAATCGGCATACAAATTCCGTAAGACTTCAACCAAACGATATGACACATTTGAACATTTAGATGTTAAATCAACAAAAACATCGAGACCTGTACGTGTTGTTATCATCTATCGCCCACCGACCACCGCTATCCAGCCGTTCCTTGTTGAATTCGATGCATACATAAATGAAATTGTAGTTACACGACAAGACGTTCTAATTGTTGGGGACTTCAATCTCCACTGCAAACTGAATAGTGCGGCTGGTATAAAGGTGTTGAATGACATTCTAGCAGAAAACAACTTAAAACAACATGTCACTGAATCCACGCATATGAGGGGACACATGTTGGACTTAGTGATAACACGTTCATCCAGTTCAATAGTGTCGTCAACTACAGTGTACCCCAGCAGCGTATCGGATCAATATAGTGTCGTGTTCCTTCTATATCGTCTACTAAACCAGTGTCTGCTCGTGTCGTGAAGCAGCTGCGTGATTTTCGCGGATTTGATCTGGTTCGCTTTGAAACTCATCTTTCTTTACAACTTGCATCGGTGGATACTGAACTAGATGTGAATACAATGGTTGACCAGTATGATGATGCGGTCGTATCAACCATTAACCTGCATGCCCCCGTCACGTCGAGAATAAAAGCTTGCCGACGAAAGGAGCCTTGGTATAATGACGACAATCATCAAGCCAGGGCATTGAGACGTGCAAACGAGAAGAAATGGAGAACAACGAAGCTCGAGGTGCATCGCCAGCACCGAACAGCTGTCAACAATATGATCAGAGAGCATGTTTTCGTGTAGTTAATACCCTGCTGAAGCCACCGGGTATCACTCTTCCACAATCCGCTAACACTGAAAGACTGTGCAATGACTTCGCTACCTACTTTGCTGAGAAAACAAACACAAGGAATTAGGATGCAGATCCACGAAAAGCTTATTAATGACGAAGAATATTCTGGTTACGCTATCGATGTTGGCAGCCAACGTGTATTACATGAACTCAGTCGACTGCTACCTACCAGTGAAGATGAAATAAAGAACATCATCAGACTATGCCCCTCAAAGACATGCAGTCTGGATTCCTGCCCCACTGATCTTCTGTAGAAAACACTACGTATCCACATTCCCTATATCGTGGCAATAGTGAACAATAGCTTTAAGCATGGACTGTTTCCGATCACTTTGAGAACAGCAATTGTAAAACCACTTCTAAAAACCGTCACTCTAGACAGAGACCTGCTGAAGAACTACAGACCGGTCTCGAACATAGCATTCATCGGCAAAGTCCTAGAGAAAGTTGCAGTTCGTCGTCTGATTGTCACTGTGAACGGGCTGCATGAAGAATACCAATCAGCATATAAGATACTTCACAGTACAGAGACTGCCCTATTGCGTGTCCAGCAGGATATTGGCGGTGCGCTTGACAAGAATCGTGCAATGCTGTTTGTCATGCTGGATTTATCAGCCGCATTTGACACGATTGACCATAAACACTTGCTGACACTACTGCATGACGAGTACGGTGTGCGCGAAACAGCATTATCATGGCTCCGGACGTACTTGGGAGACAGCACCCATCGTGTCCAGATTGACTCAATAACATCCGAGTCTACTCCGCTACAGAGTGGTGTGCCACAGGGCTCGGACCTTGGGCCAGTTATCTTCACTCTATACACCACACCACTGCAGCGCAAAGATATGAAATAAAGTACCATAAATATGCTGATGACATTCAACTTTATGCGTCATACAATCCAGCTATACTAGGCGACCTAGCGGAAACAATGAGGCGATTCACAGACTGCATTGGGGAAGTCAGGCGATGGATGGCGCTGCGCATACTAAAACTAAATGATGAAAAAACCAAGATGACCATCTTTACATCAAAACATCATCTCAAGATGTATGGAGGTTGCTCTGACCATTGGAGACGATATCATTTCACCAGTAGACTGCATACGGAATTTGGGAATTCTCATGGACCAACATCTAACGATGACACATCACGTGACTGCTGTGTATGCTGCATGTAACTACTATCTGTACAGACCGTCATCAATGTGGCACTATCTTAGCTGAAGCCGCGAAAAGTGCGGTCAACGCACTCGTCACCTCTCGCTTGGACTATTGCAACGCACTCTTGCATAACTTACCGTTATCCCAGACAGCTCGGTTGCAGCGAATCCAGAACAACGCAGCCAGCAGACACGGCCACATAACGCCAGTGTTAAAGAAACTGCATTGGCTGCCGGTTGCGAGTCGAATTGGGTTCAAGGTGTTGGTGGTGACTTACAAATGTATTCATGGTTTAGCGCCGTCTTATCTGGCAGAACTTGTGCAGCCACGAAAGCGTGATGGACGCCTACGCCAGGACCATGCGCCAACACTGCACCAAGGCATCACGAAGAAATGCATCGGCGACTCGGAATTTGGCGCAGCAGCACCGCGACTATGGAATGAACTACCGGTGGACATTCGTGCATCAGGGACACGGAATAGGTTTAGAAAGTCTTTAAAGACTCATCTTTTTATTATACATTTTAATTTAAATTGTTTCGTTGTGACGGACATTATTTTATAATTTTAGTTTTATTTGTCTTAAAATTAGTGTTTCTATTTTAATGTTCAGTATTATGTCTTAAAACCAGTGTTTAGTTTTAGTTTAGTTTTTAATATATTAATATACAATTATTTTATCGCTTTTACTGTGCATCGATCCGCTATGCGGGAATTAATTAGCGCTAAAGAAATGTCGTATTGTTATTAGTAGTAGTAGTAGCAAATCTGGTGCCATTCTTTTGCTTCCCTTCAGAAACATGGGGAACTGTCACATATTCTTCATCGCATACTCGGCTCACTATCTTCGACGTTGAGTGACATTTCTTTTCGAAGTGTCCAAATCTGCCATACTTCCTACATTTCTTGTCTTTAGCCGGACAATCACCTTGGTGTGGGTAGTCACCTCCACAGCGAAAACATGTTTTCTTTGAATCCGATTTCTTACTCCCGTGTCTACTCTTGGATCTATCACGGCTGTGTGATAGCCTGACACGGTGTCGTGATCGACTTTGATCATTCACTGCACTCACTGATCCTGATCTGCTCAACTCCAGATCTCGAAATTGCACATTCATTCTTTCAGTAGCTCTGGTAGTGTCCTTAAACTGCTTTAGTGATAAACCATCTCTTATGTCATTCTTCTTCACCTCCGTCACCCGACAGTTGTTTATAAGTTGCGCCAGTTTTATCAGCTCAATAATCTGGTTCTTCTCCAGTTCTTCTAGTTTCATTTCCATAACGTTTTCGTTTATAGGACTGTAAAAAATTTCAATTGACTCGCATGGTTTCTGTTGGAACTGATGCAACATGTTCATGAGGTAGACACGGTTTAACTTTGGCTTGAAATAACCAATTAGTGCATTGATGGGCCTAGTATAATCTCCATCTTCACCAATGTTCTTAAGACTCTTCAGCAGTTTTCTTCCACCTGCACCTATGTAATACATGAGCAAGTTCCTCTTCTCCCCCGCAGCTGTGACTTTCATAGCGGATAACATCGCCTCAAACCCCTCCAGCCATTCCTCCCACTTGGACGCAATAGCAGGTTCGTCTGTCACAGCAAACTCAGGGTAACAGGGTAGGTTAATACTAGCCATTGTAGGATATAGTCAAACCACAAGTCTTAATGAGCTGGATGTGGTCTACACATAACCACAATAGAGAACCACTGCTGTGCATTACCTTGCACTCTCTCTGTGGCATTCCACTACATCTGTGGTGCCACCTGGCGAACAGGCATGCATCTAATTTCTGTTCCTCGTTTCGTCGTCCGTAACAGCACATTCTCATTACGGCTGCATACATCGTTGAAGCCACAACACTTTCCCAACGGGGACGTCAGCATAGCTCAAGACCTTTGCTGTGCCGCACCACAGCATCCACTCTCATAGACCGCACGACTCGGCAACAACATTTGCGTCATCCATGCCGGCGGTGCGCGGGAAGCCGGCTATATGACTCATGAGTGATGTTCATCAAAACAATTAGTTAATCACACCATACCGAATCTGTCTGTTCTCCGCGTTTCCCAGTTTATCCCCGTCGCCATTCTAATGTTTTAAAAGTTTTACAACACACACACAATTAGCCATGCTGGCATAAACCGCTCGAAGCGTACGCCCCCAAACTCCCTACATCATCAATAATGTTGTATTACTGGAAGCAGACCTCTATTTCTAACTAACAACATTACACTCGCTTGCATTGCTGCACATCCACTGTGATGTTCCTGTTGATGCCAATCAAACGGTGAATTTTTCTACAGACCGTTTCCCAAGGAAACTGCAACTAAAGAGTCTCCTGTATGAAAGCTAATGTGCCACCAAGGCTCTTTCAGGTGAATCAATCTGAATGGTCAGAATAATCTGTCTTCACTACCCCTTATGCTGCACAGAAGAACCTCTTATTTGAACTTTGAATGTGGTTACCATTGATGTTGTTATACTTGCATAAGTAGCAGTAGGTTTGTCGTTTATTTGTGATACCACTCACATAAATATTGGTCGTGAAGTCGAATATATAATACATTGACCTGCTTAAAAACATCGGTCTGTCTAGCGCGGCGCTATATACATATCTGGTCAGCGTGTGTCGTTGTTAGGAATAGGCCCTATATATGTGTGTGTGTGTGTGTGTGTGTGTGTGTGCGTGTGCGTGTGTGTGCGTGTGTGTGTGTGTGCGTGCATGCATATATGTATATATGTATATATATATGTGTGTGTGTGTGTGTGTGTGTGTGTGTGTGTGTGTGTGTGTGTGTGTGTGTGTGTGTGTGTGTGTGTATGTATATATATATATATAACACAGAATATCAAAAACGAACCCCCACTCTGCAAAACCTGATTACAGGCCCTTATATACCATGTTTGTTACATAATTTCAACGTGATAGCAGGGACATTAAGGGTACATCACACCGGTAACGCATACATTTCTCAATATTTGAAGCTACGTGCGGAGAAAATATGTGAATCTATACCAAATCAAAATTGTTTCATGGATGTACTGCAGATGTAGCTTTGTGAAACAGATGTAGTCAAAACGATAAAATACAAATTTTATGAAATGTCTATCATGTTGGTAGGGGCACCAAAATGCATACCAATGCCGAAATTACACAATTTCTTTTAAGTATCGTGGAGAAAATAGTTATGAGCCTACCAACACAAAATTGGATTGTGGAAGTACAAGAGATGTAGTGCGATCAAACAGATGCAGATAAAACGACGATATACCAAGTACAAGAGATGTAGTGCGATAAAACAGATTAAGATAAAACGACGATATACCAAGTACATCAGATGTAGTGCGATAAAAACAGATGCAGTTAAAACGACGATATACCAAGTACAAGAGATGTAGTGCGATAAAACAGATGCAGATAAAACGACGATATACCAAGTACAAGAGATGTAGTGCGATAAAACAGATGCAGATAAAACGATGATATACCAAGTACAAGAGATGTAGTGCGTTAAAACAGATGCAGATAAAACGATGATATACCAAGTACAAGAGATGTAGTGCGATAAAAACAGATGCAGATAAAACGATTATATACCAAGTACAAGAGATGTAGTGCGATAAAACAGATGCAGATAAAACGACGATATACCAAGTACAAGAGATGTAGTGCGATAAAACAGATGCAGATAAAACGATGATATACCAAGTACAAGAGATGTAGTGCGATAAAAACAGATGCAGATAAAACGATTATATACCAAGTACAAGAGATGTAGTGCGATAAAACAGATGCAGATAAAACGACGATATACCAAGTACAAGAGATGTAGTGCGATAAAACAGATGCAGATAAAACGATGATAAACCAAGTACAAGAGATGTAGTGCGATAAAACAGATGCAGATAAAACGATGATATACCAAGTACAAGAGATGTAGTGCGATAAAACTGATGCAGATAAAACGATTATATACCAAGTACAAGAGATGTAGTGCGATAAAAACAGATGCAGATAAAACGATTATATACCAAGTACAAGAGATGTAGTGCGATAAAACAGATGCAGATAAAACGACGATATACCAAGTACAAGAGATGTAGTGCGATCAAACAGATGCAGATAAAACGATGATATACCAAGTACAAGAGATGTAGTGCAATAAAACAGATGCAGATAAAACGACGATATACCAAGTACAAGAGATGTAGTGCAATAAAACAGATGCAGATAAAACGATGATATACCAAGTACAAGAGATGTAGTGCGATAAAACAGATGCAGATAAAACGATGATAAACCAAGTACAAGAGATGTAGTGCGATAAAACAGATGCAGATAAAACGATGATATACCAAGTACAAGAGATGTAGTGCGATAAAACAGATGCAGATAAAACGATTATATACCAAGTACAAGAGATGTAGTGCGATAAAAACAGATGCAGATAAAACGATTATATACCAAGTACAAGAGATGTAGTGCGATAAAACAGATGCAGATAAAACGACGATATACCAAGTACAAGAGATGTAGTGCGATCAAACAGATGCAGATAAAACGATGATATACCAAGTACAAGAGATGTAGTGCGATAAAACAGATGCAGATAAAACGACGATATACCAAGTACAAGAGATGTAGTGCAATAAAACAGATGCAGATAAAACGATGATATACCAAGTACAAGAGATGTAGTGCGATAAAACAGATGCAGATAAAACGATGATATACCAAGTACAAGAGATGTAGTGCGATAAAACAGATGCAGATAAAACGATGATATACCAAGTCTGTTACAATATGTTAACATGACAGCGAGGGCAGTAAAAATGCATAACAGCGGAAACGCATAAATGTCGCAATATTTGAAGCTACTTGGGGAAATATTATGATTCTGCGAAATCACAATTGGTTCATGGCGGTACTAGAGACATAGCTCAATAAAGTAGAAGCAGACTAAACGAGAAGACACTCGCTGAGTAATAGAAAACTAATCGTCTGAGGCATCTAAGATATGCCACGACCCGTAGAACACTGGCGTTGTTTGCCTTTTCCGTTCTTTAGTCCATCGGTTCCTTTACGTCATCAGTGGTCGGGGGGGGGGGGGGGGGCTGAAGTATGTTGCTTTGGAATGGGGTCATGTGATGTATTGTTGCCCCAATAGTATAA
>OZ023214.1:52571677-52581677 GCA_963995525.1 Escarpia spicata | reverse complement strand
CCACCACATGAATTGTGGCATTTTCCAGTATTACATATTCGATATTAGTTTGATACGCATCTCTAGGTTATTTGCATATATGTGTTTCCGTTATACGGTTCAATCGACTAATATGGTTCAACTCCAATAAATAATCCCAATAAGGCGAGTGACTTGGGTAGTAATTTTTTAATAAAATAAATTTTCTTGACTACTGTTTTATAATAGCAGGCCCACTAGTTATAGAAGTATGTAAATGCAGGCGCTGTATGTGTGTGTAGGGAGACTTACCGGAGATGATGTAGATTTCACCGGCACTGTGATAGTAGTATATCTTCCTGGAGAGCGTGGCAGCCAATAAACCGGAGAAGGAGAGTAGAATGGCGAGGAGAGCGAAGGACATGGAGAAGGCGATGGTTGCGACCACACCCCACTGCCAGTCTACAAAACACACAAAGACTACACACCTCACTGCCAATCTACAGCACACGCACGCACGCACGCACGCACGCGCGCGCGCGCGCACACACACACACACACACTACACACTTGGCTACCAACAGACATAAGAAACTTCAGGTCAATAGCAGTACGAATACGCCACGACCGTCCGTCCCGGTAGGCGCACTACAAGACAGTTTTATAAATCGTCATCCAACACTCAACGATAGATAACAATTCGTCATCCAACACTCAACGATAGATAACAACATCAATCAATGTTTGCTCGCCTTTAGTTTCTTTTAAATTATCGATTTTGCTTTATATATATATACATACATATATATATGTATATATATATACAGCTGTATATATACATATATAAATATACATACACACATATATTATGTATATATATATATGGTCAAATCTCACGAAACCTGGACACTTTCTCGATTTGGCGACTTTGATATATCGTGTTCATGCTTTAGTGTGATAAAGTAGACATGCTGAAGATTATAAGACAAAACACGGGACACCTTAATATGGTTATTCCTGCCAGAGAGAGGGTTTTGAAGTTATATTTTCAATTCGTGTGATACCACGCGAAACACATAGACCGTCCGTCTTGCAACATCTCGTGTCTCTAGAATATTATACATTATGTATTTTGTATGGCTTTCTGGTACATAGAATACACAACAAATGTTTTGTGTTAGCGGCAAGTGATACGTGTACTAGCAATGGAACCACAACAGTTTATATAATTGTAATGTAAATTGGCACAACATATACAAAAACGTTGCGTTTCGCCTGGTATCGCCTCTCCCGTTGATCCAATTCTTGCAGAAGGGTAAAATTCCATGATGTAACCGTGTAATTAACTTCTGATTGACTATTTATGATAACATTATGCGATCCGTATCATTTTGCCACAAACGGTATAGATTAACACAACTGGCGTATCTTGGATAACAACAGTTATTATTCAAATATATCATCATCATCCAGAATATATTGTCGTTGGCTAGAATGTCGTACGCACTGCCGTCAGAAGTTTGCGATGTTACTTAATGTAACATTTCCCATTCTATATATCCAGCTTTCCCTATTTGAACCAGCCTGCCGTTGGTTGTCTTAACACAGATGGTGTCCTCTACCTTCTCTACGTACCACTTGTTATCATGGTGTCCTCTACCTCCTCTACGTAGCACTTGTTATCATGGTGTCCTTTACCTTCTCTACGTACCACTTGTTATCATGGTGTCCTCTATCTTCTCTACGTACCACTTGTTATCATGGTGTCCTTTACCTTCTCTACGTACAACTTGTTATCATGGTGTCCTTTACCTTCTCTACGTACCACTTGTTAGCATGGTGTCCCCTACCTTCTCACCGTACCACTTGTTATCATGGTGTCCTTTACCTTCTCTACGTACCACTTGTTATCATGGTGTCCTCTACCTTCTCTACGTACCACTTGTTATCATGGTGTCCTCTACCTTCTCTACGTACCACTTGTTATCATGGTGTCCTCTACCTTCTCTACGTACCA
This sequence comes from Escarpia spicata, assembly GCA_963995525.1. NCBI lineage: Eukaryota > Metazoa > Annelida > Polychaeta > Sabellida > Siboglinidae > Escarpia > Escarpia spicata. Next base: position 52,579,702 of record OZ023214.1, on the reverse strand, counting down.
CTTGTTATCATGGTGTCCTCTACCTTCTCTACGTACCAATTGTTATCATGGTGTCCTCTACCTCCTCTACGTACCACTTGATATCATGGTGTCCTTTACCTTCTCTACGTACTATTTGTTATCATGGTGTCCTCTACCTTCTCTACGTACCACTTGTTATCATGGTGTCCTGTACCTTCTTTACGTACCACTTGTTATCATGGTGTCCTCTACCTTCTCTACGTACCACTTGTTATCATGGTGTCCTCTACCTTCTCTACGTACCACTTGTTATCATGGTGTCCTCTACCTTCTCTACGTACCAATTGTTATCATGGTGTCCTCTACCTCCTCTACGTACCACTTGTTATCATGGTGTCCTTTACCTTCTCTACGTACCAATTGTTATCATGGTGTCCTCTACCTTCTCTACGTACCACTTGTTATCATGGTGTCCTGTACCTTCTTTACGTACCACTTGTTATCATGGTGTCCTTTACCTTCTCTACGTACCACTTGTTATCATGGTGTCCGCTACCTTCTCTACGTACCACTTGTTATCATGGTGTCCTCTACCTTCTCTACGTACCACTTGTTATCATGGTGTCCTCTACCTCCTCTACGTACCACTTGTTATCATGGTGTCCTTTACCTTCTCTACGTACCACTTGTTATCATGGTGTCCTCTACCTTCTCTATGTACCACTTGTTATCATGGTGTCCTCTACCTTCTCTACGTACCACTTGTTATCATGGTGTCCTCTACCTTCTCTACGTACCACTTGTTATCATGGTGTCCTCTACCTTCTCTACGTACCACTTGTTATCATGGTGTCCTCTACCTCCTCTACGTACCACTTGTTATCATGGTGTTCTTTACCTTCTCTACGTACTATTTGTTATCATGGTGTCCTGTACCTTCTTTACGTACCACTTGTTATCATGGTGTCCTTTACCTTCTCTACGTACCACTTGTTATCATGGTGTCCTCTACCTTCTCTACGTACCACTTGTTATCATGGTGTCCTCTACCTCCTCTACGTATTACTTGTTATCATGGTGTCCTGTACCTTCTCTACGTACCACTTGTTATCATTGTGTCCTCTACCTCCTCTACGTAAAACTTGTTATCATGGTGTCCTTTACCTTCTCTACGTACCACTTGTTATCATGGTGTCCTCTACCTTCTCTACGTACCACTTGTTATCATGGTGTCCTCTACCTTCTCTACGTACCACTTGTTATCATGGTGTCCTTTACCTTCTCTACGTACCACTTGTTATCATGGTGTCCTCTACCTTCTCTACGTACCACTTGTTATCATGGTGTCCTCTACCTTCTCTACGTACCACTTGTTATCATGGTGTCCTTTACCTTCTCTACGTACCACTTGTTATCATGGTGTCCTCTACCTTCTCTACGTACCACTTGTTATCATGGTGTCCTCTACCTTCTCTACGTACCACTTGTTATCATGGTGTCCTCTACCTTCTCTACGTACCACTTGTTATCATGGTGTCCTCTACCTTCTCTACGTACCACTTGTTATCATGGTGTCCTCTACCTTCTCTACGTACCACTTGTTATCATGGTGTCCTCTACCTTCTCTACGTACCACTTGTTATCATGGTGTCCTCTACCTCCTCTACGTACCACTTGTTATCATGGTGTCTTTTACCTTCTCTACGTACTATTTGTTATCATGGTGTCCTGTACCTTCTTTACGTACCACTTGTTATCATGGTGTCCTTTACCTTCTCTACGTACCACTTGTTATCATGGTGTCCTCTACCTTCTCTACGTACCACTTGTTATCATGGTGTCCTCTACCTTCTCTACGTACCACTTGTTATCATGGTGTCCTCTACCTCCTCTACGTACCACTTGTTATCATGGTGTCCTTTACCTTCTCTACGTACCACTTGTTATCATGGTGTCCTCTACCTTCTCTATGTACCACTTGTTATCATGGTGTCCTCTACCTTCTCTACGTACCACTTGTTATCATGGTGTCCTCTACCTTCTCTATGTACCACTTGTTATCATGGTGTCCTCTACCTTCTCTACGTACCACTTGTTATCATGGTGTCCTCTACCTCCTCTACGTACCACTTGTTATCATGGTGTTCTTTACCTTCTCTACGTACTATTTGTTATCATGGTGTCCTGTACCTTCTTTACGTACCACTTGTTATCATGGTGTCCTCTACCTTCTCTACGTACCACTTGTTATCATGGTGTCCTCTACCTTCTCTACGTACCACTTGTTATCATGGTGTCCTCTACCTCCTCTACGTATTACTTGTTATCATGGTGTCCTGTACCTTCTCTACGTACCACTTGTTATCATGGTGTCCTCTACCTGCTCTACGTACCACTTGTTATCATGGTGTCCTTTACCTTCTCTACGTACCACTTGTTATCATGGTGTCCTCTACCTTCTCTACGTACCACTTGTTATCATGGTGTCCTCTACCTTCTCTACGTACCACTTGTTATCATGGTGTCCTTTACCTTCTCTACGTACCACTTGTTATCATGGTGTCCTCTACCTTCTCTACGTACCACTTGTTATCATGGTGTCCTTTACCTTCTCTACGTACCACTTGTTATCATGGTGTCCTCTACCTTCTCTACGTACCACTTGTTATCATGGTGTCCTCTACCTTCTCTACGTACCACTTGTTATCATGGTGTCCTCTACCTTCTCTACGTACCACTTGTTATCATGGTGTCCTCTACCTTCTCTACGTACCACTTGTTATCATGGTGTCCTCTACCTTCTCTACGTACCACTTGTTATCATGGTGTCCTCTACCTTCTCTACGTACCACTTGTTATCATGGTGTCCTCTACCTTCTCTACGTACCACTTGTTATCATGGTGTCCTCTACCTTCTCTACGTACCACTTGTTATCATGGTGTCCTTTACCTTCTCTACGTACTACTTGTTATCATGGTGTCCTCTACCTTCTCTACGTACCACTTGTTATCATGGTGTCCTCTACCTTCTCTACGTACCACTTGTTATCATGGTGTCCTTTACCTTATCTACGTACCTCTTGTTATCATGGTGTCCTCTACCTTCTCTACGTACCACTTGTTATCATGGTGTCCTTTACCTTATCTACGTACCACTTGGTATCATGGTGTCCTCTACCTTCTCTACGTACTACTTGGTATCATGCCTTACAGCAATGAAGTCATTCTTTATATACATAACGTGTTCTGTGTATTTAATGATCTTTCACATATTAGGTGAACAGTAGCAGGATCATCAGTGATATCGCTTTATGTGACATCGGTGGTGGTTATGTCATTAGTGGTGGCTGTGTTGTCAGTTGTGGCTGTGTCAGCAGTGAAGCTGCGCCAGAAGTAGCAGTATCAACCTTGAACATTATGATGTGTATTACTGACCCGCCCGGACATGTAGAATGTAATAGAATAGAACTTTATTTCGGTCACAATACACATTTCTGAATATGTTTACAATGGATTACAAAAAACCAATACTGCAACCGAGGAGATCCTCTGGAAACCCCAAGAGGCTTATGTCGAGGACCACCTGAACATTCACCATTATATCAATCAGGTTCTTAATACCATAAAATTACAACGTGACATTAAAACAGTACATTCAACTGGAACAAGGTGAATGGTATATACATGAATAGGTGTTTTTTTATACATGAAATTGTCTGCTACAGAAATAAATAAATAAAGTTACTATTGGGCCATGGTATAGTTTTTTGACTAAATTAAAGGTTAAACATCAGTAATTTATTGAATAAAAAAATATATGCTGCAATGAATTTGGCGTATAACAACAGGGATGCACGGACAACTGTCATCTTGGTTTCCTTCGTAACGAAGCGGGTATAGAAGATTTTTTGTCCCACAATATGATTCCTTTCTTCACCACAGTTTCCGCTAGCTCTTCATAGCACGGTACACACCTTCACACGGCCATTTCCGTCGCCCGCTTCCAGCCATTGCCTTCAGTGTTCACCAAGGTTCGCACGTCGTCAGTGAATTCCTGTCAGAACAAATCCACTGCAGAGCTCACCTCTATGACCTTCGCGTTCTTGGTGGTGTTTTCTATGCTACTGCTCTTCAGTTCTCATCGTTGGTGAAAAATGACGTTATTAACATAAAAAGCAGGAATACGTTGTTTGTGAAATAATTGATACACCGCGAAACGCACCGATAGTGCATGAACGACAATGCACAGACAACACATGCCGCTATAAATGTACAATTTATGGTGACATGCATTAATGAGAAGGTCAGTACGTTATGTTTTATGAAAAACTCATCTCAATGTTTAGTATATGCCTGACAACAAAATCATAATAGCTAAACTCACTATTGTATTAAATGTCAAGACATAATGAAGTAACACCTTAATATGCTGTTTTAGTCAAAACTACCTTCCCAAACTTAGTGTTGTGTTATCCTCATTATATTATTACACTTTGGTGCTTAAACTATGTCAACTAACAAATGCCTACATGAGGGATATTATGAGAGACCGGTGATACCACGCAAAGCACATATCTAACGATACCACGCGAAACGCATAGTTAAGATTAGCTTATTCTACGCAACACAACATGGACATGCGCTAAGTTATCCAATCATTCGTACTCATTTAACATCAATTTCCACAATCAATTATACGCAACATTGTCAAATTCATTATCAAGCGATATATACAGCAAACACTGATAATAATTTCTCAAAATTGTTTCACGAATAATATCTCTAAAAATATTAGACTTATATTTAAATCCCAGTCATGTTACAGTTATAATGGCCTTGGATCGACTTGTCGATCTGAAGCTCAGGGTTTTGCTCTTAGGTGACATTAATGTGTTATTTCTTGTCGAGACAAACTGCGTCTTGTCTGGTATCGTATTCGCGGTAATTGATTGGCAAGTTAAGTCGGTGTATCTCATACAGGTTTGTAGTGGGGAGCATTTCTTTTTGATCACATTTAAATTAACCTAAATGCAATATGTATGTCAAATATATATTAGTAATGTAACTTGGAAATAAACAACCAATCAATAACGTGACTGGGTTGTTTGCTATAGCGTGGTATCGCATTTGTTTTACCATTTTCATGTTTTTTTTTCGGAGAAAGATGATCTCAACAAAATTTGACTGGGATTACACATAAATTATTCATGCATACACATGTAGTGTATATTACGTGTGGTATATAATATTTCATATTAGAATAAAGCATGTTTCTTTCTCCGTTTAATGCACACAGAAAGTTGCGTTTGGCGTGGTATCGGTGAAATAGTACTTAGACGAAAATAATTTAAACAAAATTGTCGTTCACGCTAGCGCAACCATTTTTACATATTGTTTTCCCGCATTTATTGTACATCATGACGTATTAGTTGTGCGTATCCTTTGAATTATCTTTGAATGGCGGGGGATTTAATGAAATGAGATAAATGTGTCCAGGTTTCGTGAGAATCGACCATATATATATATATATATATATATATCGGCACGCACGCACGCGGTCGCACACACACGCACACACACACACACACACACTCTTAAAGATCCACAGAATACTTTTAACGTCCTCTGCACATGGCTACATCCAACAGTTGATGTCGGCTAAAGTAGCATTTGTTTTAGGCCTAACATTAATTACAACCCTAAGAGCATAATGGTTGTTTTCATTATATCGCTACCAATACGCCTGGAAGTTTGACTCCTTGACTATTGGCTATGACGTTCCAGTGAATACAGCGCCTGCTTCTGTGTCACCTTGCTGCATGCAAAAACTGCAGAAATAACCATCATTATCTTAAAGCCAAAACCCAAGGTAACTTCGTCAGTCCGTCTCCAGACGATATTTTCATTGTTGCAGAAACATCAAACATCCATATGCTTCACGGCGGTGCATAATATGAGAAAAATCATGCAAGGTAAATGCGACACTAACTTCCATACCGGTGTGTGGACTAAAGCGGGTAATTATGTGTATGGCCAAAGATCAGCAAATGGAAATCTGACGAAATGCGTTACTAATATAGAAACACGGCGCATTAGATATTTCAGTTACACATAGGCCTAACGTTTATCAATACATTAAAGGTAAGTGATGTTCCCGTAAACATGGCACTACAGGTAAAGTACAAAGTCTACTAATTCTTAGTAACATGCGACAAATTATTATTATACATAGTTCGGGTTAGGAGACCAACAGAAGATTACCAATGCCATGGTTGTAAGGCCGGGCTAAGTAACCAACAGAAGATTACCAATGCCATGGTTGCAAGGTCGGGCTAAGAAACAAACAGAAGGTTACCAATGCCATGGTTGCAAGGCCTGGCTAAAGTTGACCAATGCCATGGCTGCCAGGTGGATGCTGGACTAGGAGACCAACAGAAAGTTGGCGAGCAACAATTGAACATGGCATAAGGTATAGGTATCCGCTGTTTAAATACATTTCCCTAATTTCCAAACCTGCATTATTACGTCATGATTTACTGTGCTATAATAATAATTATATATATATATACATATATATATATATATATAACTGGTTATAGTTGTGTTGTTTCTACATGCATTATTAATGTGTGCTTACACATCTGTGCTTACATGCATGAACGAATAATCAATGTGTGTTCTTCAAATGCAGTTGATACTAGGCATGCGCTATGTTGTTTCTAAAGTCCACATGATGTCATGCACTAGGGGCGTACAGGGGGTGAGTAACAATCATGCTGAAAACAAGGTGAACGCCTACATGACTTCGCCTCTTGGCACGTGTCCCAACGTCTCTCGGCGGAGGCGTTCTTGTAGCTAGTCTGCCATAGACCCAGGTTGAAGCCTGCAAAGAGTAGCGACACAACGACACCTACAGTCCCGTTTTATTCCTCACTGGGTAATGTATAGAGGATTTAAAGAAACTAACGCAACAGTAACTGTCATGCACTGTAACGTCGCGAGATACCCCAATTATGTGGGGCGCATACAGACTACAAATAGTATATATCCATGTGAACTGAGGCAACCTAAGAAACTAGCACAATGGGGTATGACGTAACATTTCAACTAGAAACATTGTTGTAATCACGATGGTTTTATGGTGTACTCATATTTAAGTAATGTTTTCAAACTTACTTTATAAATGTTTAATTAAATGTTTCAAAATGATAACAATCAACGTCAATGTCTTTTGAAACGTAATTGATAGTTTTTTTATACACATCTATGCGAAATCGCTTGCGTTGTTTAGTCTCACTTAGCTAACTGCAATGTCGTCATCAATTCGAAGTCAGGCAGAGAACATCTAGTTTGACTGTTACCGACAGGCGACGCCACTGATTGGATAATTTTCTGTTATTTATGCTAGCATTTTTGTCCGATCGAGATTTATGGAATAGCATGTTTGACAATACTGAGTTTTGATATGTGCTCGAGAAGTAGGTACATGAACAAATGCACATGGTACAGATATGTGTGTGCGTGTGTGTGTGTGTGTGTGTGTGTGTGTGTGTGCGTGCGTGCGTGCGTGCGTGTGTGTGTGTGCGTGCGTGCGTGCGTGCGTGCGTGTGTGTATGAGTGTGTGTGTGTGCGTGTGTGCGTGTGTGCGTGTGTGCGTGTGTGCGTGTGTGCGTGTGTGTGCGTGCGTGCGTGCGTGCGTGCGTGCGTATGTGTGTGTGTGTGTGTGTGTATGAGTGTGTGTGTGTGTGTGCGTGCGTGCGTGCGTGCGTGCGTGCGTGCGTGCGTGCGTGCGTATGTGTGTATGAGTGTGTGTGTGTGTGTGTGTGTGTGTGTGTGTGTGTGTGTGTGTGTGTGTGTGTGTGTGTGTGTGTGTGTGTGTGTGTGTGTGTGTGTGTGTGTGTGTGTGTGTGTGATTTTTATTGATAATCAATATCCCTATCCCGTGCTAGGCATCTTTAGACCTCAAGTCGGCCACAAACCCGCCCGAAGACTGACATTTCAATTCAGCCAAACCCGGCCCAAAATAACCACGAAAAGCTGTATTTTGTGGTGGCGCCATCTAGT
>OZ023214.1:52518158-52571477 GCA_963995525.1 Escarpia spicata | reverse complement strand
ACGTATCAAAGTCACCTATGTCGAGCAGTGACGTATCAATGTCACCTATGTCGAGCAGTGACGTATCAAAGTCACCTATGTCGAGGAGTGACGTATCAAAGTCACCTATGTCGAGGAGTGACGTATCAATGTCACCTATGTCGAGGAGTGACGTATCAATGTCACCTATGTCGAGGAGTGACGTATCAATGTCACCTATGTCGAGGAGTGACGTATCAATGTCTCTGTCAGTAGAATTCCACGCAATTTGTCTGTCCATTTTCACAACAACCTGAATCTTGATAATTTATTTTATAAACTGATCTGTTTTAAAAACGTTCTTGGTTGATTTATTGATTGATTAGTGGTTGGTTAATTTAATAGTTGATTGATTTGTTTGTTTATTTATTTATTTATAAAACCACTACTGACAGACGCCAACGAATACACATATGGGCCTGATCCATCTACGGACTGGCGAAGTTAATACACACCTTGACATTGTTTGTAACTGCATAAAAGGTCCACTGCTGTCTACCATTGGTCGGTAGCAGTAAACTTGTCTACCATTGGTCGGTAGCAGTAAACTTGTCTACCATTGGTGGGTAGCAGTAAACCTGTCTACCATTGGTCAATAGCATTAAACGTCTCTACATTGGTCGGTAGCAGTAAACTTGTCTACTATTGGTCGGTAGCACTAAACCTGTCTACCAATGGTCGATAGTAGAAAACCTGTCTATCAGTGGTTGATAGCAGTAAAGTTCTCTATCATTGGTCGGTAGCAGTAAACTTGTCTACAATTGGTCGGTAGCACTAAACCTGTCTGCCATTGGTCGGTATCAGAAAACCTAACTATAATTGGTTGATAGCAGTAAACTGATCTATCATTGGTATGTAGCAGTAAACTTGTCTACCATTGGTTTGTAACAGTAAACTTCTCTATCATTGGTTGATAGCAATAAACTTGTCTACCATTGATCGATAGCAGTAAATCAGTCTACCATTGGCAGTATGCTTGTCTAACTACAGTATCGATGTCTAACATTGATTCACAGCAGTAACAATATTTAGCAGTGGTTCACTGTAGTAACGACGTTTTTCTGTACCCAGTCGTATGTTGCAGGTCTGCCTGTTCTTCCAACAATATTTGTTTTACTTTATTTTTGAGCCTGTTTAATATGACTCGTAGCATGACTTTGTTTGGATGGCTCATGGGGCTGATGGTTCTGTAATGTTTCCATAGTTCCCATCGCAATTATATGTTGTTGTTGGCTATTCTTAAAACGATGTATTCATCAATGCCTTAAAGGAAATAAAAATAAGACATTAGCTCAAACCCGTTTTCCTTGTGTACGCACAGTTTAACATTGTATGTAACATTTGAGAACGTTGTCTGCTGTCAGATGTGTTACCAGGAGAGACAGACTACACAATAGGCAGGTCAAAGAAGTGACATTCACCTGTGAATCCATCTCAGACTTAAAGAACAACAAAAAGAGGAAGGCCATGGAAGAGGTGGAGCGACAAAAATCTGACACGACACTAGATTCCCACTATTAACAGCAGAGTGGTGTGCTCTGGATAAACTTAGACGGAGGAGTGTGACATCCTTGAGGACCGAGAAGGATCGCGATGGCCTACGCATTAAAGTCAAGTTAAAGGAAATAAAAACAAGGCATTAGCTAAAATCCGTTTTCCATGTGTACACAAAGTTTAACATTGTATGTAACATTCGAGAACATTAATAAAATACAGAAAAATACATTTGAAGCATAAATTCGATTTTAAACCCGTCTGTGTAGCTATTCCCGCGGAAAATATAAATTTAACGAGCTAGGCGATTACGTTCTATCGTAACGTCACCTATGACCCACACACGCATCAGGTCGACCCTTTCCATGCATTCAGAGCATGTTTACAAGGATAGCTTTGGGACGAAACGAGCGTCAGAATGAGTTATTGTGCAATATTCCGATGTAATGTAAACACTAGTCATCATAGAGGAACAAGCAGTTACCTTACGCTTCCACATGAATCCAATTTTATTCAAAACAACGAATGCGAATGGGCCTACAAGTCGACTAGGTTTCGCTGAGCTTGGGCTCGTTTTCAGAATAATTATATCGAATGCAACCAACGGGAGATAATCTACACCATTAAACATACATAGCAAACATATATTGTATCCAGCTACAGAAAGTAACGTGTATAATCTCATAACAACTAGAATATCGATATATGAAGGAGTTGTACGATTTATCATAACAACTTAAATCAGTCAATGAATTTCCTTTGGTGTTGCTAGCTCAGTTGGTAAACGCGTTGGATTCTTGTCATTTATTTTACAATCGGGCGACGCCGGTTCAATCCTGACACCAAACCATTGATGTTTTTTACACTTTTTTTGTTTATGTTTTCACGAAGTAATATAAACCAAATCATTTTGTATACTATGATGCATTGTTTGTAAATATTTTTTTATTTTTGTAGTAATTATTTATTCGTCACAAAAATGAAAATATGGTAATTATATATAACGATGTTTCTAAATTGTATTTATCCAGACAGATCATAATTTGTTTTCACATATATAATTACAATATATTACCGTACGTACATATATATACAATTAATAAATTGTATATCCATTACATTATATTTGTTTGAATAAATAACATTTAGAAACATCGTTATATAATTCCCATATTTTCATTTTTGTGGCGAATAAATAATTACTACAAAAATATAAAATATCTTTAAAAACAGTGCATCATAGTAAACAAAATGATTTGGTTTATATTACTTCGTGAAAACATAAACAAAAAAAGTGTAAAGAAAATCAATGGTTTGGTGTCAGGATTGAACCGGCGTCGCCCGGTTGTAAAATAAATGACAAGAAACCAACGCGTCTACCAAATGAGCTATCGACACCAACAGAAATTAACTGACTGATTTAAGTTGTTATGCTAAATTGTACAATTCCTCCTTCATATATCGATATTCTAGTGATATTATGAGATTATACACGTTACTTTCTGTAGCTGGATACAATATATGTTTGCTATGTATGTTTAATGGTGTAGATTATCTCCGTTGGTTGCATTCGATATAATTATTCTGAAAACGAGCCCAAGCTCTGCGAAACCTAGTCGACTTGTAGGCCCATTCGCATTCGTTGTTTTGAATAAAATTGGATTCATGTGGAACCGTAAAATAACTGCTTGTTCCTCTATGATGACTAGTGTTTGTATTACAACGGAATATCGCACAATAACTAAATTTGAAGCTCGTTTCGACCCAAAAGCTATCCTTGTAAACATGCTCTGAATGCATGGAAAGGGTCGGCCTGATGCGAGTATGAGTCATATGTGACGTCACATCTCGGCATCCCGAAAAGCGCGCCAAACATATGCATATTCGAAAATGTCCGGCTGCAAAGCATAAAATGTGGAATTTCTAATTCAATGAATTTTTTTTTTTTTGCTTGGTGGATATGGAAATGGATAGCAGGATGTAATATAATATGAATTCAAGCAATAGGTGTTTTTATTCCCTTTAATACAAATAAGGTTCTTTCGTTCTTTCTTTCGTTCTTCTTTTTTCGTCACACGCATCACATGTATGGCACTAAATTGAACGCCACGACACACATGCATCAGGTAGGAGCCACACTCAGTGAAACCCCAGTCCACAGGCACTCACTCTAGCGACACTCAGTGAGACCCCAGTCCACAGGCACTCACTCTAGCGACACTCAGTGAAACCCCAGTCCACAGGCACCCAATCTAGCCACATTCAGTAAGACCACATACCACAGTCACTCCCTGTAGCCACACCCAGAAAGATGACAGGCTACAGTCACTCACTCTAGCCACACTCAATGAGACCCCAGTCCACAGGCACTCACTCTAGCCACACTCAGTGAGACCCCAGTCCAAAGGCACCCACTCTAGCCACACTCAGTGAGACCCGAATCCACAGGCACTCACTATAGCCACACTCAGTGAGACCCCAGTTCAAAGGCACTCACTCTAGCCACACTCAGTGAGACCCCAGTCCACAGGCACTCACTCTAGCCACACTAAGTGAGACCCCAGTCCACAGGCACTCACTATAGCTACACTCAGTGAGACCACAGTCACTCACGCTGGCCACACTCAGTGAGGCCACCGTCCACAGTCACTCACTCTAGCCACACCCAGAAAGATGACAGGCTACAGTCACTCACTCTAGCCACACTCAATGAGACCCCAGTCCACAGGCACTCACTCTAGCCACACTCAGTGAGACCCCAGTCCAAAGGCACTCACTCTAGCCACACTCAGTGAGACCCGAGTCCACAGGCACTCACTATAGCCACACTCAGTGAGACCCCAGTCCAAAGGCACTCACTCTAGCCACACTCAGTGAGACCCCAGTCCACAGGCACTCACTATAGCTACACTCAGTGAGACCACAGTCACTCACGCTGGCCACACTCAGTGAGGCCACCGTCCACAGTCACTCACTCTAGCCACACTCAGTCAGTCACATCACGGTTCGTAGTCAATCACTGTCCAGAAAGACGTCCCTCGGGATGGGTGGCCGATATGTACAGAACTCTTTATATTACCTGACCAATGTATAACGGTACGTGCGTTTTAATATGATCCTGGCTTAGCGTTTAAAAAAGCGATAATCCCTAGAAAGCATGTCTGGCTGGTCGAGGGTGCCTCTACCGGCGGGTGCTAGGCCCACGCAGCGGGCACCCGGGGGGACCGCGCGTCGTCTGATAAATGAGGCTCAATAAAAATGAAAGTCGCTCCATCGATCTGCAGCTCGCTGCCGTGGCTGGGTGCACCTGCGGCCATAGTCTATTGCCATCAGACCGGCAACGTCACAGCGTGAGTGAATGTGTGAGTGAGTGTGTGTGTGTGTTTGTGTGTGTGTGTGTGTGTGTGTGTGTGTGTGTGTGTGTGTGTGTGTGTGTGTGAGAGAGAGAGAGAGAGAGAGAGAGAGAGAGAGAGAGAGAGAGAGAGAGAGAGAGAGAGAGAGAGAGAGAGAGAGAGAGAGAGAGAGAGAGAGAGAGAGAGAGAGAGAGAGAGAGAGAGAGAGAGAGAGAGAAGAGAGAGAGAGAGAGAAGAGAGAGAATGGGTGAGTGTGCGCGTGATATATATATATATATATATATTATCTATATATGTGTGAGTGCGTGTGCGCGCGCGTGGCGATGTGCGTGCGCGGGTGCCGACGACTTACCTTTATCGAGAATCGAACTGCAGTTATTTGGGTTGTAAGAACAGATGACCCAGAGACCCGACTGAGACTGGCCGTAGCATGGATGACCTGCACATAAACAAAGCATTTACACAAGTTAACTAACAACTGCAATTATAATAAAAGAGCGATCAAGACTATTATACTAATGATGATGAAGACAAAAGACGATTAAACGATGAGAATAGCGAGGAAGACGCCGACACAAACGTCGACGACGACGACGACGATTCAAAATCATTAAATATGCGGTTTGATATTAACGGTTAAACGATTGATGTTTGTATCATCGGATTAACATAGATATTTTGGTAATACACAAAAATGCGTCTTTTGTCTAAGAATAGAGGAGGTGAGATAGTGACGTCATAGGGAACACGTCATAAGACGTCGACATAATGTGTGCTGGCGCCTTGGGAATAACGCATTGCACTATCTGAGGTGTTACCAGGACAGACAGATTACAAAATGGCTAGATCAATGAGAAGACATTCATCCCTGAATCCATTTCAGATGTTATCAGACATAGAAGACACCGGAGGTGTGGGCATGTTTGTCATACGCCAAACATAAACCTTATTAATACACTAAACAAGACTTTAATAAGACACAGTGTGAGCGTGTGTGCGTGTGCGTGCGTGTGTGTGTGTGTGTGTGTGTGTGTGTGTGTGTGTGTGTGTGTGTGTGTGTGTGTGTGTGTGTGTGTGTGTGTGTGTGTGTGTGTGTGTGTGTGTGTGTGTGTGTGTGTGTGTGTGTGTGTGTGTGTGTGTGTGTGTGTGTAAATGCGTGCAATGGGTTTGGTAGTGGCGCATGGATGTGTGCGTGAGTGAGTGAGTGAGTGAGTGAGTGAGTGAGTGAGTGAGTGAGTGAGTGAGTGAGTGAGTGAGTGAGTGAGTGAGTGAGTGAGTGAGTGAGTGAGTGAGTGAGTGAGTGAGTGTAGTTAGTTTGTTAGTTAGTTAGTTAGTTAGTGAGAGTGTGGGTGTGTGGATGTGTGCGTACACGTGTGTGTGTATGGGTGCATGACCATTTGCATGAGTGGTTGACTGTAAGCATAGTCATCCTACACAGTAAGTTGGCTTTTGTACCACTTGTCCATAGGCATAACTGTTTGTGTGCGCATGACTCTGTATTGATTACCCTCCTGTAAGGTAAGGTTGACTAATTGTTTTCTATCTTTCTTCATCCAAGAACATTAAAACAACATGCCTATAATCAATCCCGGCCGCATCAAGTATCTCTTCTGATTATTTCTAGCTCCATACCTCATATTAATAGGGACATTAATAATAGACGATGTATTATGAAGAGAGTTGATACATGTGGGTCATTAATAATACACAACGTCCATGGAACAGAGTTCATTCCCTTGGACTCCACGGCTCACTCCTTGCCACTTGATGGCGTCGTTGCTCTTAGTATTGCAGTATGGTACAAAGAAAACATGAACAAAGAAGTGGTACTTGTGTACTTGCCATGAACAGAGAAGACTACGATGATCAAGCAACTGTTTCTGAATTTGATAAAACTCTGCAGGGCGTACGCCAATGGAGACGCATTGTGTGATACTTTCACGGGATCCATCCTGCGGATGATGAGGTAGTGGTGATAACTAGATGTTTGTATGATCAAGTACTTCGTTTCGTACTCGGTGCTGTCACTATTGCGATGTGCGGAAGTGCCCCATCTTCCCATAATGAATAGTTATCACGTTTTTAAATTTAACATTTCGAAAGTAATATACTGCACTAGAGACTAGAGCAAGGTTTCTCAACACCATCACTTGACCTACTTAGCGTCAACGCCGAGGCGAGATCGACGCCGTGCTGTCCACGGGGACCTTGCACCGTCCACCCTGTCCTATTTACAGCACACTGTTCTCCCGTCAACAGCGGAAGCACAGTGTCATTTTGTATTTGGTCACTCTATCTCTTCAGTGGTTTACGTCTTTCCTGCGCTAGCTTAAATGTTCTTAACTAAGTTTGTTCTGGCATAGGGCAAACGCGCTCAAACCGTTGGTGTATTTTGTGTCTGACAGCCAGACAGCCAGACAGCCAGACAACCAGACGGACAGCCATACCGTCTGACAGCTATACAACCAGACAATCTGACAGAGAGACCAATAACTTGCCAGGCAGCCAGGCAGCAAACCAGACATCTAGACAAGTATACACCCAGACGACCAGGCAGACAAACAAAAAGACAATCAGATAGACAGCCAGACAGCTAAGCAGAGGCGATGACTAGCAGACGGTTGGCCTGCGAGTAAGGCGGAGAGAGATATGCGCGGCTGAAGAGAAAGCAGCTGCCAGCTGTAGCTTCACACCAGTGAAGAGAGAACAGAAACGACTGTCAAGTTTCACAATAACTTTGACGTGATCGGAATCAATGCGAAGCGATTAGTGACAACTGATGCCGCCAGTATACGAGACAGGCACCGCTTGGTATTCTCTCGTATCCGCCTCGCAGCTCCGTGCTCTTTCTTCTCCGATAACGGACACAAAAGAAGCGATCATCCGTTTATGGTAATTCTCTAATACATAATTGATTAGTCATGCTAAACAGTTGCAGGATATCAGGACTACTGGTGCGACTGGGTGTGATACTGTCTGTTTCGAGGTAGCTCACGCAATGGTGTTTGGCTTGGAAAAATGTATTTGTGTTATCGTTGTGTCAGTTATTACTTGAACTAGGGAGCAACAGAGTAAGGACAGCAGTCATCACCGTTACGGTACCATTAGCTTTGGTATGCTGATATATGAAATGGTAAACCGAAAATAAATCTACAATAACACCATCTGAAGAGTGGCTCACCACTCAATTCGGCCATTGTTGCCACATTTCTCCGACAGGTAGTCAAACTCAGGCTTATCGGATGCACGGACGTCTTGACTTAAAGGGAATAAAAACACCTATTGCTTGAATTCATATTATAGTACATCCTGCTATCTATTTCCATGTCTACCAAGCCAAAAAAATCAAAAAAATCTATGAATTAGAAATTCTACATTTTATGCTGTGCAGCCGGACATTTTCGAATATGCATATTTTTGGCGCGCTTTTCGGGATGCCGAGATGTGACGTCACATATGACCCATACTCGCATCAGGCCGTCCCTTTCCGTCAAAATGCGTTATTGTGCGATATTCCGATGTAATGCAAACACTAGTCATCATAGAGGAACAAGCAGTTATCTTACGGTTATTTACAAACATTGCATCATAGTATACAACATGATTTGGTTTATATTACTTCGTCGAAATATAAACAAAAAAAGTGTAAAGAAAATCAATGGTTTGGTGTCAGGATTGAACCGGCGTCGCCCGATTGTAAAATAAATGAAAAGAAACCAACGCGTCTACCAACTGAGCTAGCGGCACCAACGGATATTTACTGACTGATTTAAGTTGTTATGATAAATTGTACAACTCCTCCCTCATATATCGATATTCTAGTGATATTATGAGATTATATACGTTACTTTTTGTAGCTGGATACAGTATATGTTTGCTATGTATGTTTATTGTTGTAGATTATCGCCCGTTGGTTGCATTCGATATAATTATTCTGAAAACGAGCCCAAGGCCAAGCTCGGCGAAACCTAGTCGACTTGTAGGCCCATTCGCATTCATTGTTTCAAATAAAATTGGATTCATGTGGAACTGTAAGATAACTGCTTGTTCCTCTATATTAACTGGTGTTTGTATTACATCGGAATATTGCACAATACCTCATTCTGACGCTCGTTTCGACCCAAAAGCTATCCTTGTAAACATGCTCTGAATGCATGGAAAGGGTCGGCCTGATGCGAGTGTGGGTCATAAGTGACGTCACCATACCACGTGAACGCCTAGCTCATTAAATTTATATTTTCCGCGGGAATCGCTACACAGACGGGTTTAAAATCGAATTTATGCTACAAATGTATTTTTCTGTATTTTGTTAATGTTCTCGAATGTACACATGGACAATGTAGACTAATGCCTTGTTTTTATTTCCTTTAACTTGACTTTAATGCGTAGGCCATCGCGATCCCTCTCGGTCCTCAAGGATGTCACACTCCTCCGTCTAAGTTTATCCAAAGCACACCACTCTGCTGTTAATAGTGGGAATCTAGTGTCGTGTCAGATTTTGTCGCTCCACCTCTTCCATGGCCTTCCTCTTTTTGTTGTTCTTTAAGTCTGAGATGGATTCACAGGTGAATGTCACTTCTCTGACCTGCCTATTGTGTAGTCTGTCTCTCCTGGTAACACCTCTGACAGCAGACAAAGCATCTCTAAAAGTAATTAAATAACTATAATTAATTATATTGTGGTTTTAAATGCACTGCCAATTGGTATATCAGATATTCAGAGGTCAATGGTTAAAGGAGACGAAGAAGTATAGGAAGAGGCGAATGGACGTTGACCCCTATAGTCCGGCAGCCAAAGGGCATCTTTAACCTAACTCATTTTTATCTGATATAGTGTTTTTCTTTGTTGATTATTCATCTCTGGCATGTATATCATAATATCCAGGTAGGTGTGGATTCTCACCTTGGGCATTTTGAGAAAAAAATTCAAAATGGCCGCCAAAATCAACTTATTATCACATCTTTGGAACCAGACAAGATACACACATGATTAAAATGTTGTTTTATATGTTTCCAGACATGAGGAATTCGATTCCGCCATAATTTATATGAGAAAAAAACGATGCAAAAAAGACTATATTTCATGTTCCGCAAACACAAAACATAAGAACATGACAACATTAATTTTCCATGCGTTATCATATGAGGAAAAGTACATAAGGTCATCATTTCGTGAAATTCTTACCATTCTAAGCATCAGTCCTCTTCATCTTCATCATGTAGAACGTACTTGCCGCTTTCATTTTTGCAGGCCTGTCCACCCTGGCATGCACAAAATGGTGTGCATGCCATGTCAGAGCTGTTGCAGCTGCACTTGCTGGTGCTACGTGGCATTTCACTTCGACACGAGCACTTGATCAGCTTTAGCAACCCAGAT
Source organism: Escarpia spicata (assembly GCA_963995525.1). Taxonomy (NCBI): domain Eukaryota; kingdom Metazoa; phylum Annelida; class Polychaeta; order Sabellida; family Siboglinidae; genus Escarpia; species Escarpia spicata. The sequence continues at coordinate 52,561,236 of OZ023214.1, read as the reverse complement.
GGGGCTAACGAGGTGTCTGGGGGGACAGTAGCTGGACTGAGCGCAGTAGTCCCCTCCTCCTGCGACCAACCGTAAGATGTAGGGTCTAGTACAGGTGGATTTGGGTCCAAAGCATGAAGCCAAATTGCTACTTGCAGATGGGCTCTGGCTACATTTTGTTCGAACGCTTCACTTTGGGGTGGTAATGAACACAGCTTTAGCGAGGAAGCCTTGCTTCTGCTTACTTTATAAAACACTTTGTTGGCGTGCGTCCGTCAACGAATGACATATTTGCTGATCATAGCAGGCCAATATGAAGTGTGTGGTCTGGTTCACTACTTTCAAAAAGGTGGTCCGTCTGTGTGACGCCACTGTATCACAACCTGTGAGACCGCGAGCAGCCAGTAGACCTGGGACGATGGAGCTGTGCTCTTCTGCAGCTGCGTTGATATCTAGGACACTTCGTCTTTGAATTGGCGAAACCATTACAACTTTGTAGGATATACTGCCCTTGTGACAGAAATACAAGAGAACGAAGATGTCGGTGTCATTTGCAACGACCAGGACGGTACCATCCTGCACGTGAAACTTGTTGCACAATCAGAGTGTCTCCCTCCTCCTGTGTTGTAGCCATGTCTTATCGTTTGTTTATACAACCATTTGCCATTTCTACAGGAACCGGGTCTCTGCCAATGACGATAGTTTATGCTTTTGAAAGTCAGCCTTGTGCGAAACCAAATCCTCGACGATGAGAGCAATTAGTTGATCTTTGTTCGTGGTGACGGTTAGGACGACTTTTTGTGGTGGCAGACGAGCTGTGCAACGTAATGTGTAGACCCTGCTTGCTCCTTTGTCCTTGCCGCTTCGGGTTGCCTCCTTAGTATTGCCCTCAATGTATCTGTCGAATACCAGTTAAACGTCACTTTTCGCTAAGTGACTGTGTAGGTAACTGCGGAACCGGACAAAGTAGTCGTGTACAGTGCCAGATGTTGGTCAAGGCACTACCCGGAGGACAGCGCACCCGTCGAGGAACGTTCCTGCAAATCTTGTTCAGCCAACCGTCTTGACACTTCCACCTTGAGCGCATTACTTAGATTATATTTCGTTTTTGCATCCCTCATATTTCCATTTTCATCAAACATAGACGTAGGGATAAGTGATAGTTATGGCCGATTAGCGTGTGTGTCAAGATCTTGTGCGCTAGACTGCAAGCCCATGGCTCTTGCATAGATGGTTTCAGTGTCAAACACTAGTATCTCCGACTTTAATGTTTTTCCTGGATAAAGCCATGGTGGTCACCATTTTTGGTATTGAATCATGAAATCAACCAGGCCAGCAGCGTTCAAAAGACTCCATCTGTATTTTTCCCAGCAATTCCGCTTTGTCGACATTGACTGTGGAGTAATTTACAACTTGCCCCGTGACAATGTTGATCAGCCCATCTGGCTGTTGCTCTGGGTGAAGTGGATCTACGCAAAGCTTCAATTTAATCGCGTAGAGCTCTCTTGTCTTGATCGTCTCCCTTTATTCTTGCGGCCGTTTCTTCTTTGAGCGAAGTTTGGGCAGATAGTCGTTCGTTATCTCTCATCTCGTTCAAGTCGTCGATGATGCCATGTCAGGTATGCAAGCTGTAAGCCCAGGTTTTGAGAGTTTCCGGTTTCAGAGTTAAGTAAATGATCCCACTCTATCCATGACCATACCTCATGAAGGTAGTTTCAATGGCCATATCTCTCCAAATGCCATTGAACAGACCAGCGTTGTAGTGCATCGTGTGCTGTCCGTTGATGAATTGCGCACAATATTGAGTGGTAAAGAAAATAATCACCAACACGATGTAATGATCCGCAAGCCTTGTGTTAGCGTAAAGACTGATCTCTACAAGAAAAAGTATACATTACCGTGTTGCCACGAAATTGGGTGAGACTTGTCGAGAACTCGAAATATACCATTTGTCGCAATTTCGCAGTTCTTTACATTCAACAAATGGAATGATGGTAATATGAAATTTCTTATGTCTGAAAACATGTAAAAAGACGTTTTAATCGTATGTGTAGCATTGTGTACATCATCATCCTTTTGGCGGCCACAATCAACTTGCTGATTATTCTGCCGCTCTTTGGGGGTTGCGAGGAGGTAGGAATTTTTTTTAATCAAGAGACCAATATCTAGAGAGTCAGACCTATGGAGAACATTCACTGTAAAAAATTAAAATTGATAATAAAACAAACCCAATAAAAAACCCAAACATAGGCAAATGGAATAAAATTTAAAACAAATAAATACAAATACTAAATAAAGAAATTAAAATCCGTACCACTATATCTAATCTAACTATGGAAGATCTAGATTTGTGGCACCCTTGCCTTGAAAATGTCAAGGGTGCTAGCAGCCACATCTGTTTCGGGCAGTCTTTGATGGTATTGGGGAGGAAAGAATGTTGTCCATACTTGGTTCTGCACTGGATCTGACAGAGCTGCTGCGAATGCTCTCTTCTTTGTCTGATCGGAGCAGGATGGAGTTTGAAGCGATCGACTACGGCTTGGTTTTTAAGGATTTTATGTAACATGGTCAATTTTGCCACCTTTCTGCGGTACTGGATGGAAGGCCATTTGAGTCTGTTAATCATTGTGCTGACACTTGACTTCTAGTACTGGTTGACCACAAACTGAGCGGCTCTTCTCTGGACTGCCTCGATTTGGTCAATGTTGCGCTGTGTGTAGGGGTTCCATACTGGGCAGGCATATTCTAGTATGGGACGAACGAAGGCTTTGTATGCTGTCTCCTTCAGCTGGGTGGCGTTGTTCTTGATGTTGCGACGTAAGAAGCCTAGGGTCTTGTTGGGTTTAGCACAGATGCTGTCAATGTGCTGGCCCCAGCAGAGGTCTCAGGTGATGGTAACGCCGAGGTTTACATTACCTGGTTGAAAATATGTGACAATTTGCATAGTAAGCAACCATTGTTAGGCCGCCATTTTGTTTTCTTTACATTTTTCAAATCAGTTATGATGGAATCGAATTCCTCATGCATGGAAACATATAAAACAACATTTTAATCATGTGTGTATCTTGTCTGGTTGCAAAGATATGATAACAGGTTTATTTTGGCGGCCATTTTGGATTTTTTCATTTTATTTTAAATGCCCAAGGGTGAGATATCCACACCCCCTAGTTATCAATATATGCATGCTAGAGATGAATAATAAACAAAGAAAAAACTATATCAGAAAAAAGAGGTTAACCCCTCGTCAGCTTGACTAGTAGCAGAATATGCTGCCTGATTGCCCCAAACATTAACGTATCTATAAAGTCGTCACATATCGGTAAAATTCGAATATTCAACGTGCAATAATGTTTCGACTTTTTCAGAGATTGGTTACCGTTCAACACACTCATTACACGAATGTCCTAACAAAAACATTTCCTATCTAAGCCTAGCGACGACAGCCTGACTTCAATCACCTCACAACAACCACCAATAGCTAGTTGTAATGTATCAGCCACGACTAGTGATGTCGGTACATCAAGCGTGTCAGTCGGAATCACCAACAGGATAGTACCCATTTATTCTTACTGATTAATCTGACGAGGATTTGTGCCAGACGATTGCCGATCGATTGTTTTTCGAGTCGTTTGCTTCAGCAAGGTATGGCCATTGTTATCAGTCGGTTACACTCTCGTCATTGGTAATAACTTGTTTTTATAAACTCACAGTTACTCAAAGGAGTTCCATTGCTACTAATTAGCACAACAGGTGTAATTATTTTAGTAATCAGCCATGAGTTCGACGTGCAGGACGGCCAACGACGGGGATGTTTTGCGCAGTAGCCGACCGGTGCTTTTAGTCTCACAAGACCAGGCCAACGCCATCTGAGCCGCACACACACAAATAGATAACAACATTAGATTTATATCTCGGAGTCAAGAGCGTGCACGGCCTTGACTCGTTACAGTACAAGCATGATTCAATCTGAACGCATGATTTGTGTGAACGACAATACCCATCAGTAAGAAAAAAAAACGTCCATCGACTTGTGTACGTTCTTCGCGATATTTTCAACGGCGGTACTCGTGACGTCATCGGGCTTCGTGTGTGTTATATTCTGTTGCATAACAGCATCACTGCCAGTTGCCAGGTACTCGTTGATACAACTGAGTGGACCGAGTCTAAGCGGAACTGACGTATACTTCACTTCAGCTTTGTTTACGCCATCTTGTTTTCTGCCATAAATGATCGTCGTTGTTTCGTTATTATTTACAGCTAACATAAGATTTGTTGTTGTATGTTTATCCACAGCTAGCAAACCACTGCTGCTTTAAGGTGGTTAGCCACAGCTAGCAAACCACTGCTGCTTTAAGGTGGTTAGCCACAGCTAGCAAACCACTGCTGCTTTAAGGTGGTTAGCCACAGCTAGCAAACCACTGCTGCTGTAAGGTGGTTAGCCACAGCTAGCAAACCACTGCTGCTGTAAGGTGGTTAGCCACAGCTAGCAAACCGCTGCTGCTTTAAGGTGGTTAGCCACAGCTAGCAAACCACTGCTGCTTTAATTTAATTTATTCTTACTGATTAATCTGACGAGGATTTGTGCCAGACGATTGCCGATCGATTGTTTTTCGAGTCGTTTGCTTCAGCAAGGTATGGCCATTGTTATCAGTCGGTTACACTCTCGTCATTGGTAATAACTTGTTTTTATAAACTCACAGTTACTCAAAGGAGTTCCATTGCTACTAATTAGCACAACAGGTGTAATTATTTTAGAAAATCAGCCATGAGTTCGACGTGCAGGACGGCCAACGACGGGGATGTTTTGCGCAGTAGCAGACCGGTGCTTTTAGTCTCACAAGACCAGGCCAACGCCATCTGAGCCGCACACACACAAATAGATAACAACATTAGATTTATATCTCGGAGTCAAGAGCGTGCACGGCCTTGACTCGTTACAGTACAAGCATGATTCAATCTGAACGCATGATTTGTGTGAACGACAATACCCATCAGTAAGAAAAAAAAACGTCCATCGACTTGTGTACGTTCTTCGCGATATTTTCAACGGCGGTACTCGTGACGTCATCGGGCTTCGTGTGTGTTATATTCTGTTGCATAACAGCATCACTGCCAGTTGCCAGGTACTCGTTGATACAACTGAGTGGACCGAGTCTAAGCGGAACTGACGTATACTTCACTTCAGCTTTGTTTACGCCATCTTGTTTTCTGCCATAAATGATCGTCGTTGTTTCGTTATTAGTTACAGCTAACATAAGATTTGTTGTTGTATGTTTATCCACAGCTAGCAAACCACTGCTGCTTTAAGGTGGTTAGACACAGCTAGCAAACCACTGCTGCTTTAAGGTGGTTAGCCACAGCTAGCAAACCACTGCTGCTTTAAGGTGGTTAGCCACAGCTAGCAAACCACTGCTGCTTTAAGGTGGTTAGCCACAGCTAGCAAACCACTGCTGCTTTAAGGTGGTTAGCCACAGCTAGCAAACGACTGCTGCTTTAAGGTGGTTAGCCACAGCTAGCAAACGACTGCTGCTTTAAGGTGGTTAGCTACAGCTAGCAAACGACTGCTGCTTTAAGGTGGTTAGCCACAGCTAGCAAACCACTGCTGCTGTAAGGTGGTTAGCTACAGCTAACAAACTACTGCTGCTGTAAGGTGGTTAGCCACAGCTAGCAAACCACTGCTGCTGTAAGGTGGTTAGCCACAGCTAGCAAACCACTGCTGCTGTAAGGTGGTTAGCCACAGCTAGCAAACTACTGCTGCTGTAAGGTGGTTAGCTACAGCTAGCAAACTACTGCTGCTGTAAGGTGGTTAGCCACAGCTAGCAAACCACTGCTGCTGTAAGGTGGTTAGCTACAGCTAGCAAACTACTGCTGCTGTAAGGTGGTTAGCCACAGCTAGCAAACCACTGCTGCTGTAAGGTGGTTAGCCACAGCTAGCAAACCACTGCTGCTTTAAGGTGGTTAGCCACAGCTAGCAAACCACTGCTGCTGTAAGGTGGTTAGCTACAGCTAGCAAATCACTGCTGCTGTAAGGTGGTTAGCTACAGCTAGCAAACTACTGCTGCTGTAAGGTGGTTAGCTACAGCTAGCAAATCACTGCTGCTGTAAGGTGGTTAGCTACAGCTAGCAAACTACTGCTGCTGTAAGGTGGTTAGCTATTGTAACACAAGACTTGTATGTGTGTTCAGCAGCAGCTAATAAACAATTATTGTTTGACCATTATCAGATTGTCGCATTCTTCCAGGATGTTTATTCTTTAAAAAAACAATTGTAAGATTTCACTTTTTTCGACTTTTCATATCGGCAAACTCCTTACCTTAATATTCACATGAACGACAGACAGTCATTCTAGTGGATACATTCTCAGAAAGTGAAGTTTTTGTATTGTTCATTAAAACCATGCAGATACACATGTCGTATTAGTGTATGTATGTGACAAATGTATAACAACTATGCTAATTTTCAGTGGTGACCATATATTTATCGATTTGTTCTCTTGGCAGTATGTATTTCTAATTCTAATGTAATACGATCTTAGCTAGACAGTGCGGCAATCATTTTGCATTAAAACATGCACATTTCATAATAATGAATGTTGATGTGTTGACTGGGCACATTATATATATATATATAGGTTCATAATAAATATATATATATATGTATATATATATATGTATATATATATACATATATATATATACATATATGTATATATATATATATATATATATATAGTCCTAAATTTGTATTATGAACCTATCCAGTGAACTCCAGACACGTTGCGGAGTTGATATTTCGTCGTCTTGTTAATAGTTATACCTCCATTGTAAATTAACCTATCACATCATTTAAGCCATCACATATGAATAAAAAAATCACGTATCTAGTAATTAACATGTCTAAATACTAAATTAGTAATATTCGTCATTGATTCATTACTAAACATAGGCGTGAAGTGTACTATTTTAAAAGAATTTTGCAGAAAGAAAGAATAATAAAGATATTTCGCGACAACAATATAATGGTCACTCGCACGAGTCATTGCAACCGTTGAATGCATAGGTTGCTGCATGCTTTCACTAGTGTGTGTTCCATTGTCGTTGCGCACTTGACATAGCTCCAAGGACACACATTTGTAGTTGCATAAGTCTAAATGTTTCCTTAAAAGGACACATAAGGCATTTGCTTGTGTTTATGCATTAACAAGAGTTAATAACAGCTAAGAATTAGCAAATACAGCCAAGAAGTTTCCTGGAATAACCATGGTAAAGTCACATAATTTAAACTGCAAGGACAGTGCCACTGTGGTAGAAAGCCTGACGTCACCAGTTCCTGCTACTCTGCCCAATTCATCAGTCGCCACATTGAAAATATCACTAGTTTGCGTCGCCGATTTTGCTTTGGCGCTGTAACTACTAAGAATGTTACGTCAGCACGGTGCACTGTATGGCATTATATCTGTTGTTACAAGTGTAACTCTGAATTGAAGGGAATACGTGAAATTCACATAATATGAGGTAGCATTTTTATATACATTAAAAGCAACAGTGGCATTCGACCCGTCACCGCAGCGTCATGGTCAAAGACATTCTGGACAGTTATTGATGAAGCATCTGGGACGTGTCTCAATATGTCAGCCGTTCGGAAACTTACAATTTCACTACAATCCCTCACTTTGAAAGTAAATTCTGAGTGAACCACAGGCGTGATATTGTTGATTGTAGTTGTATAGACCCTTTCAATTGCCTTTGTGTCTCTTTCATAATAGCATGGCATGTGTATATGAAACAGATTATCATAAACTAAACAAAAATGTATAATGTACAAGTACAATTTGCTACACTATGATTCTACGAAAAGTGCACATTGAGTGGGACGTATAAAACTTGGCGTTTTCATAATTAAATATCAAGTAATCTATTGTAATTTATTACATTAATAATTATGATATATGCGGTTTGCAACATGCATGCTAAAACTGTCTTGTTTTGTCATTGTCTACGACAACAAGTGTGCTTCTTTGGGACATCGAAAGGAAGCCTTGCATACAAAATCTGGTAATGACCCTGTTACACATAACTGTATTAATTCTCCCGTTCAAACTAATTAGCTTAAGAGTGGTTGTGCTATTTGTATGTGTAACGGTTCTCCTTCTAGAAACTTGTCCTCAATGACACTCCCACCTTTACATTTCACCTTTTATTTTCATCGTCTAAGTAGCTTAAACAACCAATCATAGTAGCGTGCTAACTGTATCGATTCTTGCTTGGTTTCATTTTATAATTGCGTGTCTGACAAACCTACCCGCACACGCACACGCGCACGCGCACGAACGCACGAACGCACGCACGCACGCACGCACGCACGCACACACGCATACGCATGCACACACACACACAAGTACACACATACAAATACACACACATACTCACACGTACGCACGCACGCACGCACACACACACACACACACACACACACACACACACACACACACACACACACACACACACACACACACACACACACACACAGTATCCACACTAACCGTCAGTCTGAGTAATAAAGGTATTGTGCAGACAACCAACGAGCGAGACTTGCACACTGATTTGCTACACCGGACGCTAATGCTCAAACGTCTGCGCCAACGCATCGTTTCGTGATATTGATTTTACGTTAGCAAATGAATGTTGCGTGTCTGTGTTACATATAGTCTATACGTTAAATGTAGTTGCACGCAGCCAGTTCGCCAATACACCAAGTCAATGTATCATTTACAAGCTTCTGACCACTGCTCCCTTTCTCAGACTCGCGCTTCAGTATTGACGGAAATGTTTTGCGTTCAATATAATATTATTATAGTAGCTGTTATTTTATTGGTTGAACTATGGCTGTTACAAAATAGTCTGTGAGGTAGTATTCCAAAAAATATATAGATCTACAATAGTGGAAATTAATGAGATCAAACGTTTTGGTTTTGGGCACCAAAGTGTATTTTTGTAATAGCGCACAAACATTTGAAATTTTTTTTTTTTTATTTAAGCATTTATTATGCGCCGTGCATTCGAGTAAAATACTTGCTCAAAGGCGCAACAAAAATAAAATATAGGTCATGATAAATTGATATACGTTAAGTTAAAACCAATTAAATAGGTTAAAATACAATGGGAAAAAACTAATTAGTATTTATTAAGTTAGTCTTCCCAAAAGTAAAAGTAGGCAGACCACATAATCGGTTCAAAGATGTTTCAAAACGGGATATGAAATCATGTGACATCCCTCCCACCTGAGACACGTGCAGACTGCTGTTGCCACGAACTGACCATTCAGTCATGCCACTGACCGTGGTATTGACACCAAGAAACAACGACTTTAGGACCACAAGAAACAAGGACAAATACTTTGCTTCCTCAATCAAATGTCAGCCACATCTATCAACATTTCTTAATAACCGAACTTGACTTAACTCGAATTCAAGGAGCATATATATTCCATGTGAGGGGTGTAAAGCGTGTAGCTTATGATTCGTGACCCGCCACACCGAACCGGGTATTAAGTCGCACATGCCTAGACCTTGTTTCTTAAACGTTGCTTTTTTAAAGTAGGCTTACATTTTAGCAATACATTATAAACTACTGAGGATATTTCAACAAATGTTTTTGAAGCTCGTGATCTGTTCAATCAAAAAAGGTATAAACCTAATTTCACAATTTGGCAACTTTATACCCACATTGCACTGGCACGTTATTGCACTGGCACGTTATTGCACTGGCACGTTATTGCTGTGGCACGTTATTGCTGTGGCACGTTATTGCACTGACACGTTATTGCTGTGGCACGTTATTGCACTGGCACGTTATTGCACTGGCACGTTATTGCTGTGGCACGTTATTGCTGTGGCACGTTATTGCACTGGCACGTTATTGCACTGGCACGTTATTGCTGTGGCACGTTATTGCTGTGGCACGTTATTGCACTGGCACGTTATTGCTGTGGCACGTTATTGCACTGGCACGTTATTGCACTGGCACGTTATTGCTGTGGCACGTTATTGCTGTGGCACGTTATTGCTGCGGCACGTTATTGCTGTGGCACGTTATTGCTGTGGCACGTTATTGCTGTGGCACGTTATTGCTGTGGCACGTTATTGCTGTGGCACGTTATTGCTGTGGCACGTTATTGCTGTGGCACGTTACGATGGATGTGAGAAAATAGCTGGTTTCTATGTGAAACAGACGAGCATAATTTTATGAGTGCGGTCGATGATACCGGACTACAAAGGACATTCATTATTTAAGTGAATCTGTTAGTGGCGTTACTGTCAGTGGTACCACACGAAAGGTAACGCCACTGAAGTACACTTGCGGTGATACAGACATACTAAGCATCGTTCTGCACAAAACACAAGCTTCTATCACAGCTATCCTGCCAGTGCGCATTGTCCGCACACATAGTTCCAGCAGCAGTGACCAAAAAGAACATACATTTGAGTAAATATGTTCATGGTCTTTAGTTGACCTTCTTGTGTTGTGTCATATATTCCATCTGTAATTAGATGGCTCTCGTAATAAATATATACGTTATCGAGCTAAGCTGGCGAGGACTTCAGGCAGAGGTTGTTATTTGAATGGAAGATGTCAGCGAAAACAATATGGAAGACACCACCAATACAGAACAAGAGTGTGATTAAGAAGATATACTGTCGCCAATAGCAGACTGTCGAAGTAACATGCATGTGTGATATGTTTTATAATAATCATGATCATAACAGCTTGATTTTTTAATTTTGCATATTATCTCATCATCTGCCAGTGCCATGGTGATACTAACAATAGTATAATACTATTAAGTTATGTAAGGCACTAATCGATCTCAGTTACTGCACTACCAGATAAACAGATACCGGACATGAATGGATATGTGTGTGTGTGTGTGTGTGTGTGTGTGTGTGTGTGTGTGTGTGTTTGTGTGTGTGTGTGTGTGTGTGTGTGTGTGTGTGTGTGTGTCTGTCTGTCTGTCTGTCTGTCTGTCTGTCTGTCTGTCTGTCTGTCTGTCTGTGCGTGTGTGCTTGCGTATGTGTGTGTGCGTGCGTGCGGTGCGTGCATGTTCGTGTATGTTTGTGCGTGTGTGTTTGTGCGTGAGTGTGCGCGTGTGTGTGCGCGCGGGCGTATATGTATGTGCGTGCGTCTGTGTATGTGTCTGCTTGCGCGCGTGCGCGTGCGTGTGCGTGTGCGTGTGCATATGTGTGTGCAACGTGCCAAATATGCCATTTAGTAATGCCTACATTCTTGCAGTGTGACAGTAATTGATGGTTATTGATGCTAACATTTTAAAATAAAAAACCGTCTGAAGCGTGCGTGTTTTTCTTGTTGTTTTGGTGAGTCAACAGCCTTCGCGGAAGCCATGTGATGACATTGCCAGGAACACCTTCGGACGGTTAGACACGCATGGGAGCAGTAACATAATTCATCCAAACAATAATTTAGCATCGCTCAATGTGCCAGTAATTCATTATTTATTGATGAAAGCATTTTTACGTCTGAATGTCTAGAGTAATCTACTTTGTCGGGTCAACATGAGCTGTGTCTGTGTGTTTGTACGCCGTTAGCATGGTTACCAAGGTACGGTCGTTTCTGACGTTCAAAATCATATATATGTATGTTGTGGTGTTTTACTCCTATTAGGCTTATTATAGAAATTACACCATTTTTTGTGCGTAGCTATTTGGAATTCTAAACAAACTGTGTAATGTCTGATGTTCCCAAGTCATGCGAAGAGCTGATTGCATTGTTAATGTATTGCGCAATAATGCGTAGTCCACTTAATAGTATGCGTCGCTTTAGGCATTGCAAATATAGTATACTATTAAGTATTGAACATTATACTTAGGTTGGCATGCACAAATACAAGTGTATGAGGTTATATATGCTCATTTCAAGACGTATACAGAGAATAACACAGGGAAATCAATGCATTCTGGTCGTCAGTATGAACTGTTGGTGAGATATGTCTTAATGGGCAAGTCATACTTGCAGTATTGTTTATATGTTAAGTTCAGGAACTCTTTGTTGTTCACGTATTAGTTTAGTAACTATTGTTATGTGATCGTGTTAGTTATGTGACGTAGTGAAACCCTGATTATGTTCTGTGATAAACCTAGTTAAACAAAGTACCACAACAATTTTAGATTTGGTTACTTTTCTAAATAAAACAGTGTTCTGATGTTATACCGTCATGTATTAACACATTCACTAAATCTTTTATCTTCTTTCCCAGACCATCTTCAATTACACCTATGCATTTATCGAGTAGTTTTTTCTGACACGATGGACGTGTCATATATAACGTAGATAGATGCAACTCGCCAGTTTAGCACCGTCAATGACAATACGGTGGACATTATGGTGTCATGTTGTATACAACAGATTAAGAACTAATGCAAGCGTGCGTGCGTACGTGCCTATACATATACATTTTAGCTACATTTGGATTCCTTTCACTGTTGTCATCTAGGCATTTACGACATTGTGCAGCAAAACTGCTCAAACTGGTTTATGAACGGAGCAAATATACGGAAATATGACCCCATCAACAGGCCAATAAACCTCCACATACCACAATCGGTGCGTCGTAAAATGGCGGAAGCTTCCACCGACACTAAAGTGACAATGCCTGCCTATCTCCCGTGGGAGATGGAACGCATTACAAAACTGCAAGTAAATAATTTGTAGTCATGGTTTATTGAATAAGCAGCTCGCTTGTAGCCGCTCCTGCCGTACGGGCTGGTAACGCGTGTACGCCTCAAGAGGAGGTCTTGTGCATAACTGAACTAGCACGGATGAGAGAATGGAGACATTTTGCTCTACCAAACATATAAAGAGCATTAACATTTAACTGAGTGATTAGTATTCAAACATTTAGCTAATAAACTAATGTATAATATATATTATAATTATATATATACATATATTATAATTATATATATATATATATTATATAATTATAATATATTATTGAATACTAATCATTTAGTAAATATATATAATTATATTAGTAATTATAGTAATATATATTTATATATATATATCTAAATAATACTCCGGTTTAATATTATATAGTACAGAGGTGGGTTGCTGATGAATTTGAGTGATTTGTTTAACATGATTTTGATGATTGTTATTATTATAATCATAGAGTAATGATAATTAAATGGTGTCACTGGAAGACGGCTGTTAGCCAAGTGACATCCATGCAACGTAACACATGTTAACTGTATGTTACGTTGTTACGTTGTAAATAAAGTTACTTATTATATATATATATATATATATATATATATATATAAATTACCATCAGCACGCAGAATGAGAATCGGTTTAGCGTACATCTGTATAATGAACGATGTAATTTTTAACGCGACTTTTCGAATGTAATTTATAAACGGCGTACTCAATGGAGTTGTTTATTCGTGCCATACTGATTAGTTTTAGCGAACAAACTGCTATTATTCTAGTTGCTATGCTACACCAACGCATCGCAGCTAGAATAATATTACACGTTTAAACTGTTTAGGTTTTCTTGAGTTAATTACGTTCTATATCTGGTAATCACATTGACGCGCACCATAATTGCGAGTGCAAAAAGAAGCGACTATGCCGCCACCCCTGCTCCCGATTTATGCTATGATAAAACACACAAAAGTCCATGTACGCGATTTCAGTATTGGCGATTCTGGCGATGCTGGAAAACAGTACAAGCTAGTTTTATCTCACCATATAAACATTACAAATCGATATAAAGATTTATTTAGAAACACAACGAAAACATAACCGAAAGTACCTTTCTATTTATCTTTATAAGGATTGTAGGTATTATAATAAATTGCTGCATATGTCAACTAAATAAAATAAATCACGAATTCATGTAACATAATTTAGAAAAGTTCAATACATGTTTTTAATCTGTATACTCGCACGCATACTTACACGCGCACATGCTGTTGCCCGTTTTAATAATTGAAAATGTTCCTTCTGATTGGAAATAAATCATCAGTTTCACGCCAAACCTCTCTGACGACAATCCATTGATATAGAGTGAAACATGTCTAAACGGACACCTGTCCATAATAACACCTGTCTACAACGGACACTTCTGAAACTCCAGAGTGACAGCGTATCAGAGAAGCAACTACATACAGGTCACAAAATGATTCCACCCAAGCCAAGACATATGATTAGCTCAACTGTCAGACCAAGTATTCGCTGATATGTATGGTCTGGGAAAGCCACAAGATTAAATTTGAGATCTCGTATTAATGCCATGCCTTTTTATGAAATATGCTGCCCTTTATACCTTTACAATTGCCTTTTCGGGATCTTCCACATATTTAAAAAGTCCGTCCTAATAACAACAATTCAAAATAAATATAATAATTAAATTGTCCTAATGATCAATAATAAGACAGAATTGGGTGACTAGTTGGTAGAGCGACGGAAGTGGAAAATGCAAAGGCAGGGTGACAACTGTGAATGTTAACAGCTCTATGGTGCATTCGGCTAACACTGTGCTGACCCAACTCGCAGACGAATTCCTAGATATACATATGCTTGCACTTGACTAATTCAAACAACGTGACACGATGTTTAAAGTTGCTCAACCAAGGCCTTGTTGAATGAATGCGCATTAACCGGCAGGATGCATCCAACTCGAGCAGCGGCTCAACGGAACACTTCACACCGCGTACGAATTCACATGAAAGCATACATTTTAAATTGCTTGATTTAGAAATAAGAGCTAGACATTTACTTTTAAAATAACGACGTGAAAAAACGAAGGTTGTAAAGCGTTACGTAATACCTGCGCCCGACTGACTGCGCCTACACAGCCGGAGCAATTGATATCCAGTTGATCGATAGAGGCCGACAATATATAACGTTGCAGTTATTGCAAAAGTTGATTATTTTGCGAAGGTAGTCGGCGTATGTTTGCACTGGCATGAGTGATACACGCCAAATTGCTAAGCTGATCTCTCTTCCCCGAAACGATGTCCCAATGGATTCTGTCACAAAAAAGGAGAGAAGCCTTTGACGTCGGGCCGTGGGGAATCAACGCCGATGGAGGCTATCGATTACTGAACGTCACGCGTCCGGCTTGGACGAGGTCCACTGAAAGATGGACACCGCCTCGTCACCATCGGGTCTTCACTCGTTGTGGCTTGGAGCTGTTAACTGCTCCATGGCATATTTTTGGCACTCAACTGATACTAGCACACTAATCACATGTGACGTCTTTGACTCTATCCAAATTTGATGTGCACTAGGATTGCATACATGTGGTAAAACAAAATCAAAATAATAATAATAATAACAAAATACAATAACTGTATATTAATATTTATCTTAATATTTTTTATATACTGTGGACGTGTGGAGGATAGCTCTTTGTTTCGTCAAATTCGTGCTACAATTAGGCTACTAGGAAACACGGCTGTTGCACTTCAGCGTAGCAAACGGCAATTACCGTAAACGCTGAAGACATAAGCAGACGTCATCATGGTCGCCAAAGCTTGTGCTCATTGAATGGAAGCAACACTAATGACAATATACCATTCAGCTTCAGTATCTAACCTCCACATTGATGTATAAAATGTAAATCTAAATTGACATCAGATAGGTTACTGTTAACGAGAAACCCGAGGTAGGTGATTATGTATTTACTTGAATCGTTCGCGTGAAATATTCATATATTAGAACGTATTATGAATCAGCGATGTTTCGACGATCATCCCGACCTCGCTACGTCAGTGTCTACCTGTCCGCCAGTAACATTCGTCTTTGTCCTCATCCGGCCAACGGGGAACATTATGACTGGGCCGTTGTCTGACGAGACTTCACAAACATATTGATGAGTAACACAGCCATGCGAGTGCGGGCACCACTGTCTCCCAGAGCGTGCTCTGTCGCAGTCGCTCGTCTCGCTCTTGCTGCGTCACCTTATTAAATATCTCTCCTCAACTTTAATGTATGTGCTGCACGATCCGCACAAACAAATGTATTTATACACCACATATCTCTACAAAGCAGATTCAGGTTGTAGACACACAATCCATATCGTTTAATCGATCGTTGCAGGTGAGTTCCGCCCCAGCCATCATGTTGTAGTGTCTATACGCTATAATTCTGATGTTATGTGTATCTGAGTCATATGTCATTGTTATCGTGTTTATACATTATATAATTATTATATGTCTGAGTCACATGTCATTGTATTATTGTGGTTATACACTAGATGGTACTTGACCGAATCACAGGTCATTGTGTTATTTTGTTTATACACTAAGCGTTATGTGACTGAATCACAAGCCGTTATGTTATTGTATTTTTTGTTACTAAATGTTAAATGTATCTATCTATTATGCATTAACCAGACGTTAAACACATCTACGCTCTAACCAATACTTCCGCTTGAACACAAGTTCAGAATTCTACATTCAAAATATCTATTCGGGAATGGTTGGTTAAGGAGGAAAGCGCCAAGTATAGAGGCCGGTGTTGTTTCTAACTGTCGTGCCGTTTCATCAGGTGTTACCGACGTCGAGTTTCGCCGGAGCCGAGTAGCAAAATAATTAGAGAGAGTTAATTCGCTTTGTTCTCAAAAAAGCGTCAGGAGCATCCGGTGGCGTGGCATGAGACTCCCCCGACGGTAATTGGATGAGCGATTTAGGACAGCAACTTAGTTCTGGCAGATGCATCAGTGTCGCTGCAGATGTGCTTCGGTTTTGTTTCTAGCTTACGCATAGTTACACGCAATAAACATAGGTATATATTTTAACAGAGCATTTAACAAAGTATATTTATCCACTATTAAACCCGCCCTTGCACCCGTCTCCAAAGAATAGCCTATTATTGAGCAACAGTATATCGTATTACCTACTACTATCAATACATTAATGTAAAATCAATTATTGGATACCATGCTAACCATAAGGTCAGAATATAAGCCATACCGCGACGTAGAACTCAATTTATTCCTACAGTTCTCCTTGGTTCATGTTTACATATTTAACAGAGGAGTAAATAGCTACTCCAGAAATGGTTTTTGTAAGAATATTGTCCTTGTTTTATGTAAAATTGCGTCTCGTTGCATTGTCTTCAAAATTAATGAACAACCTTATAAAACGAAACGCTTTGAAATCACTGTTCTGCCATCTCCTGTTGGTCACCTTTCCACATAACCACTGGTGTAAGGAATACCGGATATGATGTCATGGAACAATTGGGCCAACTTTCGACAAAGATGATGTTCCAAAAAGTGAGAGTTCCCTATACACACCGCTTCAAACGATTTATGTATCGGCAAAGTGTTAAATGTACTTAATTAATTCGTTTTGTCAGACCAAATTATAGTCCAAATGTAACCTAACTAGCTTCCATTACACAATGCTAGGTCTTTTGTTTAAAAGTTATGTTATGTTTAGAGTAATCTTCGGACAAAGTATGACATGTTTTCTTAATCGACACTAGTCAAAATACGGCGAAAAGAAATCACTAGTATATATTAAAGATTCTACAATATTACATAATATTCTAAAAACACACCAGCATTTTGTGGAGGCCCCCATCAAACACATTTTGTTTAGGCCTCTGGGCAGTGGCCCTGTCTGACCTGCCCTAAATCTGGCACCGCCTTCAATTTTATGTGTGTTTTTCGTTCAAATCTCTTCTTTTAATATTTTTTGTTTCTCTTGGTAACAGTCTCATGCAGTCAAACACTCAGTGTGTTGTTTGCGCTTGTTATTTAGTCGTGGATGCTTGACATTAGTCTTGCAGTTATACACCTTTAGATGTCATAGTCTGAATAAGTATATACATCACTGATGATAACGTGTTACTGTTTACATAGTCAAGCTTCAAGGAATAATTAAATTGCATCGTTGCGTTCGGGAATGGAGAGGACGATATAAGCCGATCGATTTATTGATTTGCATTGGAATATGTTTTTGCTTGGCATTTCTGTCACAAAGCATGTGTTTTGTTGCAGATTCGTCTGACAGTTGTATCTTTTATTGCATATCACTTGATGGTTGTTTGACGAGATTGGCTACAGCTGGCAGCGAACGCGAGAAAAAACTATCAATGGCGCTGTACACGGGAAGCGCTCAATCACTGAAGCCAGCAATCTGCAACAGTATTCCAGTGTCTGACCGCAGTCTATCGGCAGCTACCTTGTTTAACTGCAGCTTTCATCATACACGTACTATCCGTCATTCGAATGGAGTCTGCGCTATTTTGACATATCGTCTTGAAATCTCCGTCCACTCCACAATACTACACTAACAGTAATACCCAACAATCGTACACTAACGTCAAACACTCCACCATCGTACACTGCAAGCTGACACTCCACAGTCGTACAATGACGGCTGACACTCCGCAATCGTACACTGACGGCTGACACTCCGCAATCGTACACTGACGGCTAACACTCCATAATCGTACACTGACGGCTGACACTCCACAATCGCACACTGACGGCTGACACTCCAGAGTCGTACATTGGCGACTGACACTCTACAACGCTACACTGGCGGCTGACACTCCACAATACTACGCTGATGGCTGATACTCTACAATACTACGCTGATGGCTGATACTCCACGATACTACACTGATAACCGACACTCCACAATCCTACAATTCGTGTTATTTATATTCAAGCAAATATACAAACTGCCCAAGTAAATATAATGATCAACAAACAAACATATTTGTCATATTTAAAATAGACATATCTATTAAGAATATATTTGCTGAATTGTCAAAACTAAAGAATGTATGTATCTTCATGTCCCACAAGCAGCATTGCTCAGTCTGGGTGACAGTAAATAAGATGGCACTGATAAACGTTCAAATTTGACGAAGAAACCCACTCCTACCCTACTCTACGTATACAAATATGCAGTCAATGAGTTTTGAACAGTCAAAAAATATCTTAACGCAAAATATGTCACCATGCCTATACCATATTATCGCATTGACAGATATTCAGCTTAATCAATTATGAATAATTTGTCTCTGTAAATAAAAGCTGTTTGTATCAGTTTTGGGCGAATGTTTTGGCGGGTTATATAGGGTAGGTTTATATGACGAAGTTTAAGATGACTTTTGCGGGGAGACGTCCATTGCCTACACAAAAACTGCATGGTTAACGCAGGTTGAGATGTACAGTATGTTTCACGGACAACGATGGCAGGTCTTGGCGCTATTGGCTAGATACACATTTGTTGCGCTCACCTTGGCTACTCTAAAGTAACGTAAACATGTGTGATACAAATAGACATGCTATTTACCTGGTTCTAGTTCTGATCATTAATATTTTAGTAAATCATTGTTACCATGACGCCGACTCGGGGGCTTGCTTTTACTGACGCCTTTTTGTCCACTTATTCACCGTATGCAACCATCGTTCAGATAATTATATGTACACATGCAATACAAATGTCTATGTATAAATACAACAGTGGTCGTTTACCTACAATATTTGATAATACATTGAAATTCAATAAATATGTTCATTGTTCCAACATAATGCAATCTACACAAATGCATATATTCATGACTACTTTAAAAATAAGAATTCGTTCTGTAAGAATTAATGGTACTATAATTTGGCATTATATTAACACACGACTTCACTTTACTAGGTCCTACGTACACAATAATGAATTACAAAATTAGATTAAACAATTTATCTTACACAATGAGGTACAACAGTGTACAATGCTATACTCTCTGGTATCTGGTATATGTATAAATATATATATATACTATTCTTCCTGTTCCCTTTAAAATTAATATATAATCGAAATAATTTACATAATGGCAGTAAATTGCATGTAAAGACACATATACACCGATGGCTCCACAGTCGTATACTCACGGCTGATACTCCACAGTCGTATACTCACGGCTGATACTCCACAGTCGTATACTCACTGCTGACATTCCACAATCGTACACTGATGACTGACACTCCACAATCGTACACTGACGGCTGACACTTCACAATCATACACTGACGGCTGACACTTCACAATCGTGCACTGATGGCTGACACTTCACAATGTTACACTCACGATCGATGACTAATGCTGCGTTCCAATGGGCTCGTTTCTAGATCGTAAACGAGACTTGGCGAACTGGAAAGTTCACGATATCCTCGAGTTTACCACTTGTAAACCTACACAACTGTGTCAAGTAGGGGTTACGAAGTCGTGTTCACTGCATAAACGAGATGACTGGAACGCAGCATGACACTCCACAATCTTACACTGATGACTGACACTCCTTAATCGTACATTGACGACTGACACTCCACAATCGTACACTCACGGCTGACACTCTTCAATCGTACACTGACGACTGACACTCTTCAATCGTACACTCACGGCCGACACTCCTCAATCCTACACTGACGGCTGACACTCCACGATTGACACTGACGACTGACACTCCACAATCGTACACTGGCGGCTGACAATCCACAATCGTACACTGACGGCTGATACTCCACAATACTACATTGACGGCTGACAGTCCATAATGTTATATTGACCACTGACAATCACTATCGTACACTGACAGCTGATATTCCACAATGCTACTGTGACGAGTGACACTCCACACTCGTACACTGACGAATGACACTCCACAACACTACACTGACAGCTGACACTCCATAATCATATACTCCACAATTGTTCACTGACGTCTAACACTCCGCAGTCGTACACTGAAAGCTCTCACTCCACAGTCGTACACTGACGGTTGACACTCTACAATACTACACTGACGGTTGACATTCCACAATCGTACACTGACGGCTGACACTCCACAAATGTTCACTGACGTCTAACACTCCGCAATCGTACACTGAAAGCTGTCACTCCACAGTCGTACACTGACGGCTGACACTCCACAATACTACACTGACGGCTGACACTCCACAATACTACACTGACGGCTGACCCTCCACAATCGTACAATGACGACTGACACTCCACAATATTACACTGACGGCGGAACCTCCACAATATTACACTGACAGCTGATACCCCACAATCGTACACTAACCTCAAACACTTCACCATCGTACACTGAAAGCTGACACTCCACAATCTACTCTAACGGTTGACACTTTACAATCGTATACTGACGGCTGACACTCCACAATTTACACTGACAGCTACAGCTGACACTCCTTAATCGTACAGTGACGACTGACACTCCACAATCGTACACTGACGAGTTGCACTCCACAATCGTACAATGACGACTGTCACTCCACAATCGTACACTGACGGCTGACACTCCTGGATCGTACACTGACGACTGTCACTCCACAATCGTACACTGACGGCTGACACTCCTTAATCGTACACTGACGGCTGACACTCCTTAATCGTACACTGACGAGTGACACTCCACAATCGTACACTGACGGCTGAAACTCCACAATCGTACACTGACGGCTGACACTCCTTAATCGTACACTGACGAGTGACACTCCACAATCGTACACTGACGGCTGAAACTCCACAATCGTACACTGACGGCTGACACTTCACAATCTACACTGCTAATATACAAACCGTGTGTCGTGCAAGAATGTAATTTGTAGATCAGCAATGCTGAGCAGGCGTTGGAGAGAATGAAGTTTGTTACTTAATCATTGACACTAGTATATCGGTGACGGATTCCCTCTGTCTCCGCCACCAATGATTTCTATTCACTCATATTACCAGTACTCTTATCACTGCAGTTATATGACATATACAACAACACAACTAAAAATGCCTAAATATGCGCTGTTAAACTAAGTGGAAACAGATAATTAGGTCAGCCAAGTATAGGGCGAAGCGAAGGTGTAGATTGTGGACGCTTTGTAGAGAGAGCATTGAAGAATATGAAAAAGGCCGGGCAACAGGTATTGAGAGGACCGTGGAGATTGTGGTGGTGGCTGAACGTGTTGAGGAAGAAGAGACTGCTAAACACATCCATGAGAGAGGGAAGGATCCCAGAGGAGTGGCGGACTGGGATGATAGTCCCCTTGTGGAAAACAAAGGAAGATGATCAAGACCCAGAAGACAGAGAAGCATCATATTGTTGGAGATAATTTTGGATGGACGGATAAGGAGGTCAGCAGAGCAGAGTGTGACATTAAATAAGATCAACAAGGTACCAGAAATTGACATGAGACAACTGGTCAAAAAGAAATTGGAGGGCAGGGAGGACAGTGGCTGTTGGAGAACTTGGAGAACTTGAGAAAACCTACGACACGGTTCCGCGAGAGATGGCAATGGCAACACTGTGGTGGATGGGGAGCCGTGAGGCAGAAAAGAGAATGGTGGAAGGCATGCGTGTATGAAGAAACGAAAGGCAGAGCGGTTTGCAGACCTGGAATATGTATAGCCCACTACTGTTTATCTCTGAGGTGGAACTGATTAACAGTATAGCAAGGACGTGAGATATTCACCGGAAGATATCGTGTGCATTCGCAGGAGAAGAAAAACACGGGGGTTAATTCATAGAGAGAAGAAGGGGCGATGGAAGATAAACACATAACTCGGCAGCGCAACGAAAATGTGCGATCTCTTGGAAGAAAAGGACGCACTTATTTTTCGAAATTCATCGTTGGTTAAGGGTTCTTATCAGGAATTAGGAATCTGGAGACGTTTATTTGTCCCAAATAATAAAACATCGTATATAATCAAAGTTGACATACACTTATTAAGAATAATAATGAAAACAATCACTGAATGAATCATTAAGCAACACCTTTAAATGTACAATAAACAGAGTAACTGTCAACTCAGTCGAATGGGACGGGAAACTCCAACTAAGATCCGAATGAGTCGCTGTTTTTGCATCTAACCCTTTTACCCGGTAATCAACTGTTATTTGGCATTACGGGGGTTTCTGAAATCGCACCAAACTCCGTAAACGGTCCACCGTCGAGGACGCTTTACGTTATACAAAACATCCGGTTGGAACACTTCGAGAATCGTCTACTGCGTCTGTGTCTAGTGACAACCGAAAGATGGACGTTTGTGCTGGTACCATAAAAGTGTAAGAATACTTCAAGTAGTGCCCGTGTGACAGATGTCCAGTGCTGCGTGTATTGACTCCTCCAGCCTAGTCGTAGTTACGGCTCTATTAGTCAGGTTCACAATGTTAACATTAAGTTGTGTTTTCGTTCATTTTTTGGAGATTTGCAATCCTATACATTTTTTGAAACGATATGATACAGTGAATCTAAAAATCAATGTTTACATTTTTGTTAAAGGTATATATGGCGGCCATCTTGGATTTTGTTAATGGTGAACACTGAAATCCTGTATTTCTCAATTTATCAGCTGCTAAACCACCCAGCCTTTTCATTTTGGTGGCTAAACCTGCATATTGAGGGGATAAAATACAATCACGTAAGCATAATGAAATTACTAGTTTATGACAGTGTTTCATTGACAAAGTGATGGACATCACAAAAGGGTATGGTGAAATAATTATAATCTTTGACCCCTTCAAGGTGGATTTACTGAAGAGCTTAACCAAGGAAAAGAGACATGGACGAATGACCCAATCCAGTACCAAGTTCGAAACGATTCCAGCATAAAACACATCACCATGAGCCGTTTCTCGTGACCAGACGAAAGGTGATCTCACAGAGTATCTGGCTGAGAAAACTGTACAGTACAACCGAGATTCCCCCATGCCGGTTATCACTTCAGCATTTGGGCGAACAAGGAGCAACAGGGACATTCACTTTGAAGACAACAACCATGAGGAGGCAGACACCTTGATGATCTGCCAGGCAGTCACAACACAAAGGAGCCCAAGGGAAGATGTTGAGCTGGTGTTCTTCTCGCCAGATACTGATGTCCTTGTGCTGATCATAGCTAACTATGATCTGCTGCCGTGGAAGACCTCGACCTCGATGTCGTCGGGTGTGCTGCCGATTGGGACTTTCTGGACAGCTCTCGGTGCAAAAAAAGCCAAGGCATTGCCGACATTAAATGCCTTCACTGGAGCCGACAATATAGGGCAGTTTGCAAGAACAGACAAGGCTACATGGTTCAAGATCTTACTTGAGGCCGGCTCTGACATACCACCCACAATTGTTGCGCCCTACCAGCACATACCGAGAGTACACTTGCAGGCTAGAGTGTGGGGACAGGCCAGCACTGCTCAGCAGGTGTTTGTGGACCCATTGCGGAATAGCTACCACACAACAGCTGATGCACAGCTGATACCAAGCACAACTGACACCCTTCCAGCACCCACGGCCATCATTGGTATAGTACGATGCCAAAGCTGTTCATCACAGAGGTGTTCTTGCAAATGCAAAGACTTGCAATGCACAGACCTCTGCTTGTGTAGCACACAGTGTGAGAATGCCGATGATGCACACTTTAAAAATCGTGTATCCGACGATGATGGTGATAATTAATGTGTAGTACACGTGGTTACAACAGTATTGTAACAAACCGGAAATGTGTGAAATACACGCAACTGTATAGTGATGGTTATAAGATGTTAATAAATGAAAGTACAGGCACATACTTGTTTCCAATGTACACAAGTGTGTATAATAATAATAATAAATAACTTCTAACGCGCCAATAACCTCAGACAATCCGAGCTCAGTGGCGCACCAAAACCAAAGGATTAAGCATTCTCGTACTCGTGTGATCGGCGAAAGTCGTCAACATGTGGATGTTGGATGTGCCAGGAAGCTAGGGAGGATAGGCGATACTGAAAAGATAGGTTTTGAGGTGACGACGAAATGTAACAGTATTTTCTGCTGATTTAACATTAACGGGAAGCGAATTCCATATAGTTGACTCTTAACTCTAGGAACAGATAGCAACTTCGAATTAGACGACCGAAGTTGTCTGGCTTGTCTAGCTCGTGTGAGCATTGAGTGTAAATAACTAGGTTGTTTGGATGAAAAGGCTTGGTAGGTGATTGTGCAGATCTTAAACATAATGCGATATCGTACGGGGAGCCAATGCAGTGATTTTAGAAGTGGCACTGAACGGGAGAATCGAGGAGATTGTGTGACTACCCTTGCTAAAAAATGTTGGACACGTTGTAGTTTTGCAATATCCTTGATAGCAATATTATGAAGGAGGGAATTGCAATAATCTAATCTGCTGCTAACAAGAGCTGTTGCGATAGTCTTAGCGACAGAAAGCGACACATGTCAGCGAATGCGGAGAAGTTCACGGATATGATAAAAACAGCAACGGCACGTTTGGGATATGTGTTGTCTGAAATTGAAGTCGCAATCAAAGGTCACTCCTAGATTCCGTACTGATGCGGCTGGTGTGATATTTTGACTCAGGATGCATGTTGGAAAAAAGTAATTAAGTTTACCTCGCTGCATTGGAGTACCAATGATGAGGAATTCAGTTTTGTCTGCATTTAACTTTAATTTGCTATCGGTCATCCATGAGAAAACATCTTGGAGACAATCGTTGAGTCGGTTTAGGGAGTGACTTGTATCGGGCATGGCCAAGGAAATGTAGATCTGGGTGTCGTCTGCATAAAGGCGATGATCCAAGTTATGACCTTAGATTACAGAGCTGAGTGGCGTAGTGTAGAGAGTGAAAAGCAAAGGCCCAAGAACGGAACCCTGGGGAATGCCACATGAAGTGGGGAGTGAGGTTAAAAAGTAATTATCTATCTTTATACATTGATGTATGTTGGTTAGATATGAAGAAAACCAGGTCAGAGCTGTGCCAGATATGCCATACCACATTGATAAACGTTTGACAAGAGTGTTGTGATCAATGGTATCAAAGGCGGCGACAGATCAAGCAAGGTAAGTGCAGTTACTTTGCCTTTATCAATGTTTAATATAACATCATTGTGTACTTTTAGGAGAGCAGTCTCTGTAGAATGAAATTGTTTGTATGCTGATTGGAGCACACTGGATAAACAAGTTGAGCTGATATGACACCTTAGACGGCTTGCTACGACTTTCTCAAGTATCTTAGAAATAAAGCTAAGATTATAAATAGGCCTATCATTTTTGAAATCATCTTTTGGCAAAGAAGTCTTCTTGAGAACATGATTTACATGTGCATGTTTAAAATCATCTGGGAATTTACCCGAACTCAGTGATACATTTATGATATTTGTTATTGTACCAAGTAAAGAGTCAAGACATGCTTTTAGTAGTATGGTTAGTAATGGATCGATATCGCATGACTTATTTGGGGAGGACATTATTATTTTCCTCACTTCATCAACTGTGGCTGGCTCAAACAATACAAGTGGAGAATTTACTTGTGGGGAGTCCACATTTACAGTATTTAAAGTGAGACATGGAAAAGCAGAACGTATAAGACTGATTTTTTTTTTGGAAATGATTAGAAAACGAGTCATACAGAGATTTGACTGACACATGACTAGGTAGAGATGGAGGCGGCCGTCTATGTAAAATATGATTTATGCAGTTCCATAGCTGACGTGGGTTATCAGAGTTACTCGAGACGATGTTTGTGTAATAATTTGACTTAGCTTTGGCCATTTGTCTGTTGCAGTAGTGACACAGTTTAGAATATCGTGATATGTCCAAAGGCGAACGTGATTTGCGCCATAGACGTTCAAGATAGCGCTGGCGCTTTTTAGATTGTAGAATTTCAGGAGTCATCCATGGAGCATGTGGCTTTTGGGACACAGATTTAGATCTCAGGGGTGCATGTTTATTAAATAAATCTTTGAGTACTTGACAGTACCGTCGACACAGATCTGACAGATGTTCTTTGGGGTTACTGATGAGGTCGGATTTAAGGATGTCTGTCATTAATGCAGCAATGTCAATCTTATGGATCGGTCGGTAAAACACATTGCGTTTGGACTCTATGGGAATTCTAGGAACTTTGAGATCAGCTATGACAGTGTGGTGGTCTGATAAACCATCTGAAGCAGTAGGTGTCTGAATATTGTTACAATCTGAACGGGTGATTAAGAGATCGAGCCAGTGGCCATGTATGTGTGTTGAGAAGGTAACGTGTTGTTTCATGTCACAGGATGCTAGAATGTCATTAAATGTACTTGTTGTTGATGAAGTTGTGTCCATATGAAGACTAAAATCACTGAGTATATAAAATTCTGAATAAATAGTTGCCCGATTTTCAAGTAGATCCTGGAATTCTTCAAAGAAATGGGCAGGGTGTCCTGGAGGGCGATAAATGCACACAAAATAAGCAGAGAAAGATGAATCGGAAATTTCGGCACAGATGGCCTCAACGCTGGAGTAATCAGGATTTGAATGCAAATTAACTTTGAACTGTTTTGAGACAAGAAATCCAACACCACCACCTCGCCCAACTGAACGGGGGCGATGATGGAAGGTGAAACTGGAAGGAGAAATGTCAACAATGCATGCAGCTGTGTCATGTGGTCTGAGCCAGGTCTCAGTGACTGCAAGGATGTCTATTGTCTTGGAAGTTAATAAATCGGTAAGCGAGGCTGTTTTGTCTCAAATAGATCGAACGTTAGTGGTTGCTACTCGAATATTGCGCCTGATATATATACGCTATGCAACATGTATATTATTCAGTCATAACATGCATAACTGTCACAAACTAGTAATTTCATTTTGCTGAGGTGATTGTAATTGATCCTATTGGATTCCTTACCCTCAATATATATGTTTAGCCAATAAAATCAAAAGACTGGGTGGTTTAGCAGCTGATATATTGAGAAATACAGGTATTCAGTGTCCACCATTAAAAAAATCCAAGATGGCCGCCATATATACCTTTAAAAATGCAAACATTGGTCTTCAGGTTCACTATATCATAACGTTTCCAAAAATCTAAAGGTTTGCAAATCTATAAAAAAAATTACGAAAATACACAACAAACCTGACTATATATTGAATCCACCAGCTTAATCGTTGTTACGGCTCTATATTGATTCCACCGGCCTAGTCGTAGTTACGGCTCTATATTGACTCCATCAGCCTAGTCGTAGTTACGGCTCTATATTGACTCCACCAGCTTAGTCGTTGTTACGGCTCTATATTGACTCCACCAGCCTTGTCGTAGTTACGGCTCTATATTGACTCCACCAGCCTAGTCGTAGTTACGGCTCTATATTGACTCCACCAGCTTAGTCGTTGTGACGGCTCTATTACGTTAAAGTGACCATGACGTCACAACCGGTACAGAAAAACGGAGCGCTTTGGAGACTGGGGACTGTCGAGGGTTCTCCGGCTCACCCAGGACGGGACGAGTCCCGTATAGTGTGCCTCTCTACATCGGTTCATATCCAACTAGTCAAGAGGCTAATATAAAAGCCACATTCAGCATACTGATCAATTACACTTCTCTAGCCAACACTGATTTGGGACAGCAGCGATTGCTTTGGGGGCCACGAGTGTTGCATGCACCTCACGTGTCTAGTTCAGTCGAGGCCTGACGGCGACAGCAGGGGAACAGAGCTTGTGTCTCGACATCAATACGGGACACAGTGGATTCAACCAAAGAGTTAACGCACGCTCCGTCGATAAAACGTTTTGCAAAGGGAAAGCTAGTTTGTCTGTTCCGTTACCCGGAATCAGCCTAGGCTGCAATTATTAGCAGGAAATTCGTTGAATGGATAATGTTGAAAGAGGGAAATTTGCGAACGCGCCGAACATCAAAGGACCTTGCAGTTAACCGACGTTCGTAATGTTGCAAATAGCCCTAGTTACGAATGTAAATATTTTATTTAAAATTTTAAAATATTGCTGTCAACCTACTCAAATTGCGAACACTATTTCGGGTTTATTAAACGCAATTTGGCGAGCAATGTTCCGGCAACATATTTATTCTACTTTATAGAACGTTATACAAAACAATGAGTAAGACACAATCCCAGTTTAATGATGATGGCTTTGATGCTGATACATATGTCACGCAGCCACCGAACAAGGAGGCAGGGGTGATGATTGTCCGGCAGAAAACAAGCAACACGGTCATTAAAATGAACAACGATGTCAACTGATTGTGTAACCACCAGCATTTTCGAGTATGTTTTTAACGAATGTCAGATGGCCGTCAGGAAACTGAAGTGTTGTAGAATGTGTCTTTTTGCAGAATAGGAATATCCAGTACAGCGACAGCATAGGGAACGGCGTTGCTAGGCCTACGTTATTTATCAGAAGTGACTACGCGGAATTACATCCCTGGATAAACTGGATTACGGTTGTTATTGTTGACGTACATACATGAAAAACATATAACGAAAATGGGATGTAGACAGAAAATAAGTAGGAAGTGCGATATATTTATGTGACATAAGCTTAAGATAAGGTCAACCTCCAACCAGCAATGCGAATAATGATTATATATATATATATATATGCATGTATGTATGTATATATATATATATATATATATATAGTATATAGTATATATGTGTGTATATATATATATATATATATATATACATGTGTATATATGCATATATATAATATAAATATATATATATATATATATATATATACATACATACATACAGGGGGCCTGTATATATATATATATATATATATATGGCAATAATACAAACGTTCACGAGGAAAACAACAACTAACACTAACATGCGCTTGATGTGTCAGTAAATGACATGTTGAAGCAGTAAGCAAACCTCTGTATGTATAATTAATTTAAAACTGCCTACGACGACTAGACAGTGCCAGCGAATTCCAATATCACTTTAATCTCATAATATATTCCGGTGATGCGCACGCTATCTTGTTCATATTCACCACCTGCCTATTGAAGTGTGGCGTGTCCTATTGACGTCACGCAATAGTTCTATTTGGTTTCAACAACTCTCCGTGTGCTGTTTGATAAAGTATTTACGTGTATTCAGTCTCCCAGTGGATTTCATTAGATTGCAACGTTTTACTGTAGGTTAGATCTACAAACTAGACTGCTTAGTATGTATTGCACGTCGACGCAGTTATGTTGATGTAATGGCGTCGTTGAACGTCGCCATTTGTCAGCTGTCGATCGCCACCGAACGTTTGTGTCGTTTCCGAGCGCGTTTGTCGTTGCAGGAAAGCGTTATGACCGTTGTTACGTGACTACAGCAGACGACAAACAGGCGAACTCAACAGGTACTGCAACGGAATACATAACATTGCAGTATAATGAATGAGCAGTACTTGACTGCTTCACCAATAGAACATCACATAGTGGTTGTAAGATGGCGGGCGGCTGAAAATCATCACATTTGGTTTTCACAAACGAGGTTAACAATTGTGAAGATACATTATTTTACGAAACGGGTTATGATCAAAGTAGAAATGTTGCTTGTTGAAACGAAAGAATTAACCACAGGAAGAAACCTGTATCAGATGGTTGATGAACTAATTCCATTATCATCGTCACCATCGCCCGTCTTTCTTGGACGGAACAGAAGCAGTCATATTTTCATTGATTCTTTATTTACGATACTAGGTGCTAGTTTTAAAATTGAGTTTTGTTTGATAAAATGAGTTAAATAGAGTTTTGTTTGATACAATGGTACATTGTGTGGCTCCTGTGTTAGCGATATTATATAGCTTAATGGGAGTCTCCCGACCTTATCTATTACTTACGTTATTCGTTGTACATGTATCGTATTTATAGGTCAAATAAATTGATTCTGAGTTCTGAGTTAATTTCAAGTCTATGAATTTGGATTTCTGTCGTGGATCACACAGCTTCACGTTCTGTTTTAACGCGGATACGCACGCCTTAGACTATTTTCCCATTGAAGCCACAAACCCAACATCGCAAGGGAACCTAAGCTAGGCAAGGCATACTAGCATAAAACATGGGTCTCAATGTTGGGCCTGTGGCTGAGAAGGCGACATCAACGAACTCTTGCCGTCACCATCTTTAATGTCAGTACAAAACCCTGACCGTGATCACCCTTAATGTCAGTAGAAAACACTGACCGTAATCACCCTTAATGTCGGTAGAAAACACTGACCGTAATCACCCTTAATGTCAGTAGAAAACCCTGGCCGTGATCACCCTTAATATCAGTAGAAAACCCTGGCCGTGATCACCCTTAATATCAATACAAAACTCCAGCCTTGATCACCTTTAATGTCGTACAAATTGGCATGGATCCGTACAAAAGGTCGCCGTGCCGCGATGTAGGCATAGTTATTTGCGTGCAAACATTAACAAGAGACGGACAAAGGACTGTCCGAAACTACACAGACGCCATTATCTGCTTGCTTGCTGGCACGAGTGTATTCGAATACATCACACATAAATGCTCATTTGTTATGAATTGTTTCCCATAAATGGGCAACTTGTTTGGGGGAACCAAACCGGATGCCCTTAAAAAGTAAGTTCTTATACAGCGCAATATCCAGAACTCGACAGGAATTCGAATAGTCTTCAGCTACGCTGAAAATACTGCCGATGTGGTACACAAATGTCCACCACTGTCTGTAGCCAGGTACATATTCATAGAACTGAGTGAATAGGAGGAACGGAGAGTGAACGAACTACAGTGCGTTAACGCTCCCGAGTGCGGTTATCCACTTATGGAGGCGGAAGATGGAGAACTTGTCCAATGTTTAAACGGCAACAAGAGGTTTCGAAGCCATAATTTCTCGATTGGGAATCCGATGTTCTAACCATAGAAATTCGGATGAAACGAGTGTTCAGTGTATCTATGCAAACGCGTGCTCGTTCGTGTTCGAAATGGACCGACAGTTTTCCCTTGTGATATTTGCTAGCATTGTCGTTATTGGTAACAAAAACAAGCAATGTTATTGTTGGCAAAACGTATTATTTGTTGATACATTAATATGTTAAATATGTTTGGACTTGTTCTAGCGCGTGTTGTCTTTCAACAAACAGTGTGTCCACAACTGATTAAGTTATTCACCAGAGACGCGACGGGTTCTTTTTTAATAGCCTAACCACTTTTAGACATAATGCGACATCAATATCGGTATTGATTATTTATTTGGAAACAAAACCTAATGCATTGCCACGCCTGAGTCCAAACGTCATCCTTCCACCGCACTGGTAATACGTGAGCCCTTGCGGTCAAATCCAGGTCACTCGTTTTGGGATTACATGTCAGTTTGTTTTTGTTTAATTTGGAGAATATTTCGTAATTTCCATAACGTACCGCTCGGCAAACTGACGAGCGCATGTTGCATTTAGGACACATTATAAACCGATCAACTATGCATGAACATAGATCTCAACGGCATAACAGAATAAACAACTTCAAACAGTGCCCACCCTGGATGACTATTTGTAATGTGATTAATAGGTGAACGTGCATTTTGCTCTGTTATAAGTTGACCTAAAAGGAGAGGGTGGACATAGATTAGTCATGTATACAGGAACAGCAACATGCCAACAAAAACAGCACTGATCTGGACGCCAGAATGAAACAGAAAAAAGAGGCAGGTCAAGAACGACGAGGCGACGAGCAATGGAAGAAGTACAGAAGGATGGTGGGCTGACATGGGGCACCGCATCAAGGAGAGTCCAAGAGGGGTCTGGCGAGATTTTAGGCGAGCCTTATATGCCACACTGCACGAGGAGGTAAGTTGACCAATATATGTATATGCATACATATATATTATATACATACATACATACGTATGTATATGTATATACATATATATACATATATACTGTACATATACATACATACATATATATTTTGGTCAACAATTTACTGATCCTCCTAGTGCCGTGTGGCATATAAGGCTCTCACAAGATCTCGCCAGACCTCTCCTGAGCATTCCTTGATGCGGTGCCCCCCCTCACACACACACACACATATATATATATATATATATATAATAATAATAATAACAATAATTTGTGTGTGTGTGCTTGTGTGTGTGTGTGTGTGTGTGTGTGTGTGTGTGTGTGTGTGTGTGTGTGTGTGTGTGTGTGTGTGTGTGTGTGTGTGTGTGTGTGTGTGTGTGTGTGTGTGTGTGTGTGTGTGTGTGTGTGTGTGTGTGTGTGTGTGTGTGTGTGTGTGTGTGTGTGTGTGTGTGTGTGGACTATTTCACATAGACGAAAGGCGTCATTGTTCAAGTGGGTCATAGTTGAATTAAACTTGGCACTTGTTCACCGGATGAGAGATCGCGTCTTGAGTTAAGTTTAATACACACACCTCCCGGGATAAATCAAGCCCAACAAAGGCATATGTGTATATATATATATATATATCCATTATTACATTTCAACCTATCTCATCTTTGTGCAAAACCCAAATAACTAATGATCAATACACTAACACGCATTTGTGAGGTGCATTATACATGTATGCAATTATAGACGTTACGCTGTAAATATATACAATGGTGCATATTGGTGCACTATGATCCGGATTAATGTGTTTTAGAATACACGAAACGAGCAGAAATTGGCGTTTGGAAAATGCGCGCCGGTGAACTGGTGTCCGGATGACAAGGTATCCGGATTATCCGGGCCGGGATTAATGATGTTCCACTGTACATCAATCGTACTTGTTTCTCTAAGTAGTACGACAGTGATCGTTAATGTCCGTGGCCTTAATGAATGTGGCCGAGGTGCGACCCAGTGCAGGTTGCCTCACAAGGCTACTGGGCGGATGACGCACTTCGCTAGTGCTTTTGTTAGTTAAGACCAATGCCGTGTGAATTATTAAACGTAGTATGAATAAATGTATATCCTGTCGGCGACATTGTCTCTGCGGAGACTTGTTGTCAACTGAGTGGGCCGATGCTTCCATCCCGTCTAGCGTATGCCTATCAACAATATCGCACATGGCTGGTCCAACTGCTCTCGTTGTCTCAAAGGCTTCGGAATAGAAGGATTTCAAAAACCACGAAGCTACTCCGACATAGTAGCTGTAACCTTTCGTCCAATAAGGACTGGACTCGTGTGTCCTCTACCTCGAGCAACAGTTGTAGCTATGTTATAGGTAACTGCTTACATCGCGTTAAGTGACACTCTCTTAAACCTCGATGAAACAAACGATGAATATATAGCCCCATCACTGGCCGCTAGGAAAAAAGCGAAGTATGTTCAGTAGAGTCTACAGCAAAGTCTCCAGGGAACACGTATTGTCTCTATAGCAGCGGTATTTAACCTGTTTGGCTCTGTTACCCATCCTTGCAAGCCAGGGCTGTTTGCCATGCAAAACTAGCTCTGGCTGATCCCCTACGCGAAGTGCGGAAGTTTGCTGAGTCAAATTAGTAATTGACTTCGCCAGTCGCGACTGCGTCACCCGTGAGAACAGCGCATATACCCGCCCTATTTCAAAACGGATAAACGACCTCTGGGAATCCCAATATATAATGACCCGTTCGCCCATTAGCACGAGCAGCTGAGCGGTATTGTGTATTCGAATAATTGCTTCTACTTCCTAAACTTTGCATGTAACACGAACCACAGTTGGCTGAAATTTGTTTTATTATGATCACCTGACCTCCCTACATTTACTGATCTAGTGAGCGATTTTATAGGCTGAGCTTAAATTAAATTCAGAGTTTCGCAAAGCGATCAGCCAGGGGGTACTGCTGGCTGGCACTGACATAATCAACAGCAGCGACCCCTGGTGAGCAAGGATGCTATTATCTCTTGAGCGAGCAAACAAACAAAAATCGTAATTACCCCTTCATTTTTAAATGCCAAACTCGAGAAAAAGATTTCTTTAAAGAACGTTTAGTCGCATAATTGATATATTTAATCAGTTATTAGTAAAATATAGCATTAGCTATAACTAACCTTCCCAATCTTTAATGTAAGATCAAACATATGACAAGCAATACTTTACAAATGAAAGTATATGTGCATTGTTGAAGTAACATCTTCTAGACAATCGTTCAGATACTAGGCTTTGTCTCAGGTAGAGCACATCTCGGGTGATCAGCAAGATCCAGTATATTTTATGTCGTAGTGTTCCTAGTAGAAGTCCCCGTTCCCCACAGGAGTGCATTGGAATGAGGACTGTGAGAGCTCTGTCAGATGGAATTTGGTATTCACCACCAACCTTTTGTCAAAAAGTTACCAGGTCAGAATGCTGAAAGACTTCTTTCAGCGTGCTGTCTTCTCGCAGGTCAAGGAACTCGTCTTTCGTTTTGGCGGCTCCTTCGTACACTGGACAATTATCACTCTCTGAGCATTCTTCTCACAGCGTTACATATCCGGGAACTATCGTAGGATTGCCTCTTCCCTGGAAGGTGTTGTGCGGCATATGGGCACTATTCTTTTTTGCCTCAAGTGGCGATGTCAATTTGAAGAACAGTTGAGACCTCATTAGCCTGAACTTCATGTTGATAAAACTGGATTTGCAAACGGAGTTGGTAACCTTGCCTTGGCCTGTGAAAATATTTACCATATTCCTTTCTTGTGAAATGTTCAGCTGATTGATCTCACCAACAGATGTGAAATAGCTTAGTTTTATAATAACTGTATAGCTTCTTTGTCTGACATCATCACCTGAAAGGTTGGTCTGTATCAGGGCCCCCTTTCTTCCAAGAACTTATTTTTTTATCATACTAAACAATTATTAAATTATAAGTAACACAACTAAAATTACCTCGATTGTCTCAGATATTCAGTTTTCATGATTGTGTCCTAGAGTAATATCTGGTTCATCTGTCTCGATTGTTCCTCGCCAAGGACGAGCCTTGATGCTTCAAATTGACATCGCCTGATGAGATCCTCTCCGCTTGCACGGACTTCTTGCTATCAGTATGATACATTCTTAACTTCTGGTACGTCTTTCATTAACATATGTGATAACATCTAAACTCTCAAAGAGTTGTGCTATAATGTATAGAACCAGCTTTGTCATTGACAAACGGGGAATGCTTACTTTATACCATTCTCTTTTTCTTTTATACATTATGTATTGCATTTAAGTATGGGGCAATAATTGTAATTGTAATTATATCAATTGTAATTTGGGCAAGTGTTATAAGTGACACACTTCTTCTTGCCCTTTTCGACTTCAAAACTGTGATTTACAATTGTTATTTGGCATCTTTGTGTATTGTATACTGTGCATGTATTATGTTGTTGTATTGTATACTGTGCATGTATTATGTTGTTGTATTGTATACTGTGCATGTATTATGTTGTTGTAGTGTATACTGTGCATGTATTATGTTGTTGTATTGTATAATGTGCATGTATTATGTTGTTGTATTGTATACTGTGCATGTATTATGTTGTTGTATTGTATACTGTGCATGTATTATGTTGTTGTATTGTATACTGTGCATGTATTATGTTGTTGTATTGTATACTGTGCATGTATTATGTTGTTGTATTGTATAATGTGCATGTATTATGTTGTTGTATTGTATACTGTGCATGTTATGTTGTTGTATTGTATACTGTGCATGTATTATGTTGTTGTATTGTATACTGTGCATGTATTATGTTGTTGTATTGTATACTGTGCATGTATTATGTTGTTGTATTGTATACTGTGCATGTATTATGTTGTTGTATTGTATACTGTGCATGTATTATGTTGTTGTATTGTATACTGTGCATGTATTATGTTGTTGTATTGTATACTGTGCATGTTATGTTGTTGTATTGTATACTGTGCATGTATTATGTTGTTGTATTGTATACTGTGCATGTATTATGTTGTTGTATTGTATACTGTGCATGTATTATGTTGTTGTATTGTATACTGTGCATGTATTATGTTGTTGTATTGTATACTGTGCATGTATTATGTTGTTGTATTGTATACTGTGCATGTATTATGTTGTTGTATTGTATACTGTGCATGTATTATGTTGTTGTATTGTATACTGTGCATGTATTATGTTGTTGTTGAATAAACATATATCTTCAACGTAGCGAACTACATGAGCGTAGTCGGGGTGGCGTGATCAATTAATTACTGAAAAGTCAATATTTATTTTTTAAATCTTGTGCTACCCATCAAAAATGCCTTAATTGCACCCAATGCCGCTGCTCTACAGCAAAGTATCCAGGAAACGAGCGAAGTCTGTAGAATCCCCTATGCCTGGCACCGTGAAACCGTACGCGTAATTCAGTTAAAGACAAATTGATTCTCTTGCCCACGAGCATCGAGTTCGCGCATATTTAACGCCGTATGTGTAATGCTGTAGCATAACATACAGCAGTTGTAAAATAATACAGTTCCGGCCTTTAATGCGCATGTCTGGAAATGAAAGTTCGCTGTGTGAGGAAATATTCTCCTCCAAAACATCAATTACTTTATCACCAAATATGTGTTTTGGCAGTTTGTAAAACATGCGTGTTGAATACAACTTCCAACACCTTAGTTGTTGTTATAATATTATATCCTTTTTACAAATGTTTCAGATGAGCAACATTCGAATAATTTTACACCCTTCGCCAAAATTCATACTAACGTCTGGAGATTTCGATTACATTCATAATTTAGCAATATTTTACTTAATTGGCCTACATTATTAGCAGCATCCGCTGATTGAGGTACTCCCCTGGGTTGAAGCATAGGTATGGGACTTTTAAGAAAACTATTTGGGCGATTTAAGTAAACTATTACACATTGTTTAAAAAAAAATAGGGCAGTTAGTTTGGGGCATTTAAATCAACTATTACGCATATTTTTTTAGAATAGGGCAAACTATTTCCTTACACAGCGAACTTCTATTTCCGGATATGCGTATTTAAGGGCCGAAACTGCATTATTTAACAACTTCATTATTATTGTTTATGCTACAGTGTGTGTTTTGCCATTTCCGTTTTTATTACTTTGGTACACTCCACACCTAGCTAGCCGCATATTGGAGCATTGTCACGTTATATGGTCAGTTAAAAATGCAAATCGAAACGTTGCTTATAAGAGAAAGTAAATATAAATGTTGGAGAAAGACAGACAACTAGGCAGGCGCTGTCATCGCTAATTAGCATCACAACAACGCTACAAAATAGTGTCCATAGGCCGAGTCATGTATTTAATAAAACGAAACCACCACATAAGTGTTCTGTAAATATTGACAAAATCATGGCAATTTTGAGTACAAAAGTCAGGAAATTGCATTTTTGCACGATTTTGGTGTTTTATTTTGCCATAGCTCGATCATCTTTAACATCAAATTCCATAACATTATATTTAACATAGTTATGGTGATGAAATGTTGTGTAATTTGCAGCGCTAAACATAATTAGAACGACGTTTGTGATTTATGTATGCAAATGTATAGCTCGTAAGTTTCGATAACAAATCTATGGCATTGGTCCCACGCCGAAACGTCAAATTGGAGTCGGTTTAACTCTCGACCCTGACAGTTTATTAGATGATATCGCAGGCGGGGTGCATTATTGCCGGGGGCAAAAGAGTTCCACTTGAGTGAAAAGAGTTTCGCTTGATTGGTGTAAATATCATATTTATAATCAATTCGAATGCGTATGCTCTCTGCCGAGAAGGGAAATGTGTCTGGATCGTGAACAGTTAAGCTTACACCGAAATTGCTAACATTGTGTATGATCGCGGTTGGGTAGGAAGCAATTACGTTAACGTGATAAATCTGTGAGTATCGGAGAAGCCGTGCACTGGTCACAAGGTTGTGGGTCTACGTTCAATCAAGGCGGCGTAAGCCCGAGTCAAGTCCCCATATGTACATTGTTCTAAAGACTACGGCGAGCAGATCAACATTGGCGCAGCTGCAAACATTTATGCAGCCGTGTATGCACGTACACATTTAAATAACCCTTTATAATGTATTATTATCTACACACTACTAGTGTATATATTTGTTCCTTTACATTTGCATGACACTAATACACACAGTAGGCTATGTAAACATGGCACGGGGAAATTTATTTGAGAAGCTAATTAAATACCAATTAACCTCACACGTTTGTGATGTCAATTAAATTAACATATCGAATTATTCAATTAAATTAACTTCAAGAATTTTATTAACAACTAACAATTAAAATAATAGTTGGTACGAGTGTCGATTAGAGTCATTTGCATGATACAACACATGATACAAGTCATAAATGAAATGATATTACTATTTCTTATTGTTTATAAACTGGGTAATAGCAGTCTACTAAAATATGTAGATCCGGTAAGATCCATGTATACATTTAAGGCTAATGAAAACCGTTGTGTACACGTTGCTATTATGCTACTACGACGTTCATAAACATGGCTAGAGTCAAATCACTCATTACATTTGACAACCAATTATGAACGTAGTTGCTGGCCTACGACATAATTGCGTTTTATAGGTACAGTGTCGTTAATGCATCTGCAAACCAAGATATTTATTCTTGGGAATGTGCTCACATTTTACGATTCTTTTAACAATTCATAATGATTTCTGAGGATAGACAAGGTTTAGAGTTACCTGTTTTATATTCTTCCTCCAACTTAACAAAACAGGCAAGTTGTTCTTCATGCAGTGGTTTTTAAAAAATAATAAAATCATTAGCTATTCCGTTAGCGATCTAAACATGCGCATAACCTGTTTTATGCACCACCGGATCTCGCCTGCTTTTTATTTTAGTTTGCAATATAAAAAGAACCTCCTAAGGTAGAGTTATCTATGCTGAATACCATCATCTGTGCTACATACATTTCTGGTGATAAATATGCACTTGCAATATATTTCCAATACAAGTTGTCAGCCCCAAATATTTACTTTAGACATATATTTTCAGAAGGCATGGTTACCACCAACCTTACCACTGTATGCCGGAAACTTTTGCCTACGGTGGACATTCAAGAACCGCCGCGGTTTTTAATCTTTATAGCTGTCACCCTAATTCCGGTCGCGGGACGAGTTTGGTGACACATACCTTCAAAGGGTAAACTGATGATAAAAGGAATCGCCTAATTAGCGCCGTTCAGTAGACATAGAAATAGAAAGAGGACACCGCTTGGAAATAAAAAAAGATGGCGGATGAAGTCGGGAAGATCGTACGATTTCGACAATATTTTGAAGAATACTGCTATGTATTTCACGTTGGTGATAATAATGAGTCTGACAATCCGGTAGACAATATAATGTGCCTGGTTGGACAAAGCAATTAAGGCGACATTTGTTTGTAAACGTATACCTTGAAGAGTTCGATATGGAGTAAACTGAAAACGGTACCGATTATCGCCCGCCGTGGTTACCATGTAAGTAACATTTTTATATTAATAACGACATTGTTAGCATTGTAAGTGCATCTCCTTCCATGAACCTAGGTCCACCCATCTATTTCATCTCCTTCCAGGAACCGAGGTCCACCCATCTATTTCATCTCCTTCCAGGAACCGAGGTCCACCCATCTATTTCATCTCCTTCCAGGAACCGAGGACCACCCATCTATTTCATCTCCTTCCAGGAACCGAGGTCCACCCATCTATTTCATCTCCTTCCAGGAACCGAGGTCCACCCATCTATTTCATCTCCTTCCAGGAACCGAGGTCCACCCATCTATTTCATCTCCTTCCAGGAACCGAATTCCACCCATCTATTTCATCTCCTCCCAGGAACCGGGAGCCACCCATCTATTTCATCTCCTTCCAGGAACCGGGATCCACCCATCTATTTCATCTCCTTCCAGGAACCGGGATCCACCCATCTATTTCATCTCCTTCCAGGAACCGGGATCCACCCATCTATTTCATCTCCTTCCAGGAACTGAGGTCCACCCATCTATTTCATCTCCTTCCAGGAACTGAGGTCCACCCATCTATGTCATCTCTTTCCAGAAAC
Source organism: Escarpia spicata (assembly GCA_963995525.1). Classification (NCBI taxonomy): domain Eukaryota; kingdom Metazoa; phylum Annelida; class Polychaeta; order Sabellida; family Siboglinidae; genus Escarpia; species Escarpia spicata. Next base: position 52,520,487 of record OZ023214.1, on the reverse strand, counting down.
TGAGGTCCACCCATCTATTTCATCTCCTTCCAGGAACCGAATTCCACCCATCTATTTCATCTCCTTCCAGGAACCGGGATCCACCCATCTATTTCATCTCCTTCCAGGAACCGAGGTCCACCCATCTATTTCATCTCCTTCCAGGAACTGAGATCCACCCATCGATTTCATCTCCTTCAGGAACCGAGGTCCACCCATCTATTTCATCTCCTTCCATGAACCGAGGTCCACCCATCTATTTCATCTCCTTCCAGGAACCGGGATCCACCCATCTATTTCATCTCCTTCCAGGAACCGAGGTCCACCCATCTATTTCATCTCCTTCCAGGAACTGAGGTCCACCCATCTATTTCATCTCCTTCCAGGAACCGAGATCCACCCATCTATTTCATCTCCTTCCAGGAACCGAGGTCCACCCATCTATTCCTATGTCAATTGACTTTGTCGGAATATTTAATTACAATCTACCAATTAGCGATTTTGTAAACATAAAACTAATTATTTAGAGTTATTGAATTTTTCAACGGACGAGTTGGATTGTCACGTACTCCCCAGAATGAGACCCTGTGGCATTGTGTTGGAATCACCGGGATGTTACCACTAGCGACATTAAGACCTGGGTTCGTTGCTTCAGGGTGGGTGTAAGCTACTTCTCCTTAATAACAAATTCAAAATGAGCACACAATTGAGAGTTAATTAACTAGCGTGTATGTGTGGAGGTATGTTAATGTTTTTGTCCTAGACGGCATGTATCATCTTTGTCAAGGGTTTACTGATGATTACCGGGTTCGTACCCGACGTTAAACGGACATATATCGATGGTTCATACCGCTACGCAATGAGCGCCGACCAATTAGCGGCGTGTTTTATACGTAACTTGTGTTGTCTCGAACAACTATTTTGAACTGACGTTCTAAGAAACGTCATTAACGAATACTCGGGGGAACTGTCTGCTGCTTCCGTTGGTATGTAGGGCCAACCACACGATAGGCATTTTTGCTAGTTAAAGCTGAAGTCGAGCGCAGCAAGAAAGACCTACCGTCGAAGAGCGACCAGTCATGCGTGACGATGCTGAAGACACCACACGCGAAGGCTACGAGACTGAGTACTATCCCGCCGCCACGTGCCCGTACGAACAGCGGATGCTCCCAGAATGCAACGAGCGCCCGCCACTGCATCACCGTCAGTTTGACGTCGTCTTTCTCGTTCGTCTGTAGTTTGCGTCGCGCCAGACTCCGGCTCGTGACCTCGGCCGGTAGCTGACTGCAGATCATGAGCCTGGTGTCGGTGGGGGGCGGACTGCCCCTGCGCTGAACGTCCGTGCTCACAAACATGAGACTCTCCTTGCGCGCCTTCAGTACCGGTGTCGTCACGCGGTTCTTCTCCTCCTCCTTCTGTCGCTCGTCGATCGACTCGATCTTCTGCTTGAAGGACGCGCGCCGAGCGTGCGACCACTGCAGCCATGTCGACTGCGTGCAGCGGCCGAGGAATAGGTTCGAGCCGGCCGAACCTACAGAGCCAGCGAGCGACGACCCGGCCGAGTTCTCGCGCGACAAGGGCGGGGCGAACTCGGCGAGGAAGTCCGGTCTCGTCCACTTCCTCGTCGACGGCGGCGTCTCGAACAGTGGCTGCGGCGTGGCGTCGTCCGGTGACGGCAGCGCCTCGTAGCGGGCCGTAGCTGCACCGTCCTTCTCGAGCCGTTTCTTACGCCCGGACATGGCGTTTGCCGGGGCACTGCCGGCGGTCGAGCGATCTCGACCGTCCGGGGTGGCGGCGCTATCGAAGCTGTGGGCGCGGCTAGCCACCGCCGGCCGGTTTGACCGCTTCTTCTGTAGCGGCCCGGGCTCCGGGAATGGCCCTGTGTCCGAGTGTCTCACGGTCTCCGTGACGCTGTCCGTCAGCTGACGACGCATTCGTTGCTGCCGGCCAGCCATGTCGCAGATGCTACTGGTGTCAGCGCCAGTCGGCGAGTATGCTGGGGCGGTAGGCGAGGGGATCGTGTCGGCATAGCCGCTGGTCTCGGTGGAGCTGTGCGCATGGATTCGCTGCAGACTATCTCCCAAGCCGCTCGTCTCAGCCGAGCTCTGGGCATGAATTTTCCTCAAGTTTTCTCCCCTGTCGACGTCGTGATGATGAGTCAGTGTTGGCGGCAACTCATCAACGTACGCCCGTCTAAGGCCGTCGTCATCTCCCTCCTTGTCCGCTCTCCACGCTCTGTCTTCAAAGCCTCGTACGACCGCGTCTCTCTCCATTGCGCACGGTGCATGCGCTGGGGCGTAGCTCGCGTGTGCGGCCCGCGCAGGCCGTATGCATGCATGCGCGTCACGTT